>LUCH01002546.1:57408-89971 GCA_013368495.1 Paragonimus heterotremus
ATACCAGAAACTAGGAGATACGCTAGGAGTCGAAAATATTTAGGGCTACGGAGAGCAACCCATACTTAACTAATCTACTAGCACAACCACCCAACTACATGGAACAGTAAACATGAATAATAGGATAAAAGGCCTTAGTTGTACAGTTAGTGAGTTCATTGAACACTGCATAACGTAAACAAGTAATCAGCGATGGGAAATCCTTGAAAAATTGGGCAGAAGTAACAATTCTTGCTGTAACAGCTAAGTCGATTTCGTCGAGGGGCCAATTAACCCATGAAGCTGAGACGTTTGGCCAGATGTCACAGAACGCACTCCGGAATATCTGATTGAAATTGACTTTCATATTTAGAGGTTAGGTGCGAAGTAGGCGACTTGATTAAGGACCGAATAAGCGTGAGTGATGAACAAGTAAACTAACAAGGCGTAATGGATTAAGGTCTATTAATTACATTTCAAACAAAAATATGATGACGATATGAAAGGACTGAAAATAGAAGAACTCAACCGTGAAAAACCTGGGTTTTAGCTGGACTCCGATCAGCGACAGAAATGACATGCTCAAACGCCTCTACTAAATGAGTCGAAAAAGCCCCACCGGGAGCTCAGAAATGTCAAATTTAGTCTCCATCGCCTACTAGCCTCGTTGTGTCTCACATGGAATCCGTTTAAATTAACATACAGATAATTCATGTGGATGGGAAACTCAATCTAAATGCGAAACTTGGAACATTGCGACATAACAGGCCAGGACGACCCGCAATTGAATCTGGTGTAATTTATACACACACGTAGCAACAGAAGGTGAAGGGAGATGCGGACTGTAAGTGACGTTTGAATTCAAACAGGCCATCAAATTTAGGGATACGTGTTTGAACACGTTTTGGATTACCGCAATTCCTGTCGTTTCAGATCCAAAAGCGACCAATTAAGAACCAAAGATGATAGTTTAACAGTTTACGTTGGATCCTAAACTATCGTTCATGGCCCTCAAATAATGTGAAATACTGTAGTTCGGAGATCAGATATGTAAAACACAAGTCACAAGAGTTCATTACTGCATGGAGCGCAATATCATCCAAAATACCTCATCCTTGGTAGGAAGACAAGAAAAGAGGCGACAATGACAATCAATGAACGTCTAGCTCGCTACTATTTTTAAACAAACAGATTAGCATATCTTTTATGAACAAAATGGTCGACGTTTTGGAGTTAATGCGGAAGAGTACTATGAAATGGAGTACTTAGATGTTCTGATGAACAAACAACACGAACGTCACGTTGGAGGCGGTGTATTTGCAGCATTTGCCCAACCGACATGTGTACATATATATCATATCAGAATTGTTTACATTAAAACCAAAGACATGAGGGAATCAATGATTGAAAGAAACCATACGCTTTAGCATCCAGTTAACTCTCCAAAACGGATTCTATAGAGAGTGCCGTTGAACTGTCATGAATCTCGCTGGAAAATGTCAATTAACATGGATAGTTGAATACAACGTTAATCATTCAGATAAACCAGTGAGTACACAACAACAGACAAAGTCAATGATTCTGGCTGTAACCATACTTTCAATGTAACAAGTTAAGATCCGAATAACCACCTCCGTGACTGACAACCCCAGCGAACTAAAACACCCAGTAACTGCATTAGGTTGAATGAGTTATTTAATCAACGCACCGGCACATAACACACAATTCGTTCGACCATAAAACACTACTTCGGAAATTTGTTACAGTTACTTCTCAGAGTATATTTTCACAAAATGAGTATTGCTAACGAGGACACATTACTTCAATGGAAGTCAAGTCACTGTAACTAGTACTTAATACTACTGCAGATCTACGAACAAATTAGCGTTTGGGTTAAGGCTTTGGTGTTTCTAAGATAAACATGCCCCCCAACATTTCGTTGAATTCGCAACAAGCTATCAGGGAGAGTGATAAGGCTTACTAAGCGAAGGATCCAGCGGATCCCGAAAGTAAATTGTCCGGAGTTGTGCTTAGAGTTGTGGAGCATTATGTGTTAAATCTTGACTTTTATGAGAATACACACTACTGATGAGTTCGGACAAATGTCTAACATCAAAATCATCACACAACCCGAAAACTGCTGACACATGAGTATTTCCGAAAATTCCGATGTAGTACTTCAACCAGAACTATAGCAAGGTACACAAGACAATGGTTCAGAGATCTGCCACATAAGTAAGACCCAAGATTCTAGGAAAGAATGAGAAAGAGTATGAAAGTGAAGCATGAACTTTGGACAAATAATAAAAATAAATGAGAACAATAGAAGTGAAATAGATCGTAGGCCAGGTCAATAAAACTAGTCATAAGTTTCAACTCGCAACATATGCACCAATAAGAATGAGACGAACTGATAGAAGCGAAATGAGTTTTCAGTTTTTACATCACAGAATATTCGTTTCTATGCAGCACGAGCTGAATACTGTCAGACTGTCCAAAACTAAGTAGAAACAGTCGGTACAACAGAGTGCGAGCTCACACGAGAAAAGGGAGACAACACCATCGCCAGTAATACTGTGCGACATCTTAGATGTAACAATTATTGACGAGAACGATCCGCGTAACCCCCAGGTTCACAAGAATACTGGTCACAGTTTTAACTCTAAGCAATCAAGTTAGGCAGTGTATATTCACGCGACACCTGAACTCTAGCACAAAGCCACTCGATAATGTCAGTACGGCCAAGATGAAAATTAATACGAAATCCAGTTAGTACGAACCTCGTGTATCAGAGTACCAACAAGCCCAAACACATTGCCAACACAGTAAACATTACTCCGGGAAGCTTACTTTGGAATCTATTTCCTGAGGTGATTCATCGAAGCCAGCCAGTGACACAGCGGAGCGCGGAGATGGACCGCCAGCAAATTTGGGCATAACTCGTTCAGTGTCCAACGAAGTAGCATGCCCAGTGGTGGAAGATTTCAGATTAACAGTAGTTTCTTCAGCAATGGTTAGCTTGCGGATAACAGGATGAAGCACATGTTTGCAAGCTTCAGGTACTGGGTTATAGGAGCGGCTTGCAGAATCGTCCAATTGTGATGGATCTTCACTGAGAATGCTGTCAGGAAGAAGGACGGGGCTGGGAATTCTTAAAGTGCGCGAGTTCGTGGATTTGTATAATTTATCAACCGCAACAGATTTCAATTTGTTTACATCTCTTTTGGGTAATCCTGAATATTCGCTTGAACCGGTAAACACTTGACTAGCACGTCGCACAAGACCACAGGAAGCTCCAGGAATATCAAAAAGTTCTTTCGACCCCAACTGACATTCATCAGATTCCATGAGCACGTCGGAACTTCGACGTCGTTGTCGAGTACGAAAATGCACGACACCAATTTCATTAGAGAGAAGAAATGATGAGACTCGATCTGCCATCGAGTGTCGTGTATCTCGAATGTGAGACCGTTTGACGGTGGTCTTGGATTTACGTGCGAACACTCTGGTTATCTGTGGCTCATTAGATGGAGTTTGAGATGGTCCAGTAAACGATTTTGATGCCTGAAATGTAAAATATACATGGCGTTTTAACCCAAAAACACCTTTTTTAACTTGGAATTAAAGAAGCAACAACAAATATTTCCTGTATTCATTCGATCAAAGGATCGATTACATTGTACACATGAGGGAGTGGGCAAAATCACAACGAACAATATGTCATATGCAATTTTCAGACATCCAGTTGGCCTGGATGAGTACAGGGCTGATAGTCACGTTCGGATAACCTTGCTTGATGAGCCCAAGCAAGAATGTGACCGGTTATGGCGGGGTGATAAATTGAGAGTATTTACTATAACCAGTAATTTTAAATCGCAGAATAGCTGTGCTTAAGATTACAAGCTACTGTATGTAATCAAGGCGCCTCAAAGTCCTTCTGCAAGATTACTGTCGATCAAGTCATGATGGCTGTTGACCGGCCCGTGTGTTCAGGAAGCTGCATCAGCAGCGGTAGACGAGAGATGAAACAAGCGCCCATATCTCCTAGTGCAGTGGAGTTCAGCGATCGTATTATACTAATGATACCGCGGCTATTCAGTAGCAGGTGCAGGACATATTTTTTGACACCGTACAAGCCACAAGAAGACTGCAGGAAGGATAATCGAAGTGCAGCATCGCCCATAACGGTCCCTGCTACTCAATGGAACTGGACACTGACATCTGTGGTAGCCGAGACTGTCTGAGGCCGAATACTGCGTGCAAATGAGTGGTCTTGTGACAGGTTTGGTTTACATGCTTAACACGTGTATTGCTTTGTCGAATAAATAACCCTTGTGCCATCCACGTTCTTGGATCAGAACACTAGGTTGACGTGGCCACCAGTAAATTGAAGCTGCCTTAACGACAGAGGCAGCTCAATGAAATGTGGGGGGAGCCTAGGTAAGACGATCATGAAAACAGTGTTACTTTGCGGCCACAAAAAGTGACAACTCTGGATTAGAGATATAAATCTACCTGAGGTATGCAACAACCGATATCTGCGTTCAACCTGACGAATTCGACGGCACCAACCAGTAAGCAACGCTGATAGTAGGGGGAAGACATTTGGCAAAACCAAGTTAACTCGTTTGTTCAGCCTTCAAGGATGCACAGATTTAGATGGTAGTTTCATAAACTAAAGATGATAACCAATCGCTTGCTACAACTAAAATTCCTTGAGGATGTTACAATCTACTAGCGTAAAGTGTGTGATTAACAAATGAGTACTTAGTCTTGGAAGATAAAAATATCTAACGATCGTTTAGTTCTTACTGGTCGCGCTAGTCTCAAGGACTGGGCCCATCGTGACAGACTGTGGTTGAAGACGTCAAGAGAGATGACGGCTAATCAGATTCGTCGGCCTAAATAATTCCACTGTTTGACTGCATTGTCTGCAAACTAGAGGCCGTTACTGAACCGAACAGTTAAAGCGACAAAGTTATCCTATAGATACTGTCTCTCGTTTGTTTATCTGCAAGGTGTGGACACCTTAGCACTGACTGTGTGATTTGGCACGCCCTGTTATAAATCGCTACCTCCCAGAACGAAAGCAAAAGTCAGTCTTCGTGGCACAAAGCAAATCTCAGTTTGAGTTTCTATTGGTTAATTTACAGAAAAGACGCATCAGTAAAATGAAGGAATACAATTGGTACTGACGCTTCAGCTTTCCCATTGGTCGGCACGACTCCGCTTGTAGCTCGTTTGTTTTAACGCGTGACGCACTTAAACAACTTGTTTTACTCCGATGCTCGTTATCACAAAATCCGATGCTGGAACAGCGTGTCATCCTGATTGGTCTCCGCGGTGAGATACAAGTCTGCTCACGTTGTCAACACTGATTGGCCGTAGTCTTCTGCGAATCCCTGGTTGACGTCGTATCGATGCGTTCGTCCAATCTAATCCTTTACATGCCCCTCTTATTACGGACACTTGATAGTGTAGATGTGCGAATGACTTCATTCGAAATTGACAGGTCGCCGTTCGGTCAGTCGAACCATCATGATAAACATATCACCATATCTCCGACACACTTGTCCGCACACGGTCCATAATTACCTCGTTGAACTCGTGGTGAACGCACCCAGGTCATTTGCCTTTCTAACATGTATCCAATAGATAACGTGTTCCAACACTGATAGCCAGTCGACTCATATTTCGACGGTTAGTGTGAAATATAAAAGCAGCTGTTTAACCGATGAAGGTCCGACAAGCAGCTTGACATGAAAGGTCCGAAGTGGTCAGCGGTTCAAATTCTGTCAGCAACGTTAGTACAGGTGCCACCAACACATTACCTATTTCATTGTTTGGAATGGCCTACGAACACTTCCATAACAACCACTCAGGTCACACACTTCTGTGTGATTCAACTGCTACAAAGTATGTTAAACAACATATCCTATCTTGACGTCGCCACACGAACTATACGATACACGGGTCATAGAGGGAATTTTCGACTCCAAGACTTGGACAGTTACATCCAACATGCGAATTACAAGTCGAGGACTACTCTCACATCAACCCATCTGTCTGTCAGACTCCATAAGCTTCCACTAATTCAGAACAATTCAAATCGAGCCCTATGTGCTTTCGGGATTTTGATAGGTCCAAACATTCTGTTATCTAGTTCAGTTATTCATTCATATTTGACACGCAGCTACTTACGTGTTATACATGCATCTTTATCGGTGGTATCGACCTACTTATTATAAGTAACATTTGTGCTAACAGCGGTTAGACGTAGCTGTTGCGTCTACGCCAATGATGATGAATAGGCTCCAATGAAATACCCGTTCTAAAAATTCACGTTAGTGTCCAAACAATAAGTAATAATAACAACAAAACATAAATCGGTCACGAAGTTTAACGTCATCTTGGTTGCAAACGACCAAGGGAAAAAAAGACAGAGAATTACCAAATCATCCACAGTCGGTGAAACCTGCTCCGTGATGGGTTTACAATCCGGTGGCTGCTGCATATGTTTATCTGTTGTCAAATGACCGGTGTATTCCTCCTGTGATAGATCCAAGTCCACCGCATCGACAAGGCGAATGGACTTCCGGCTTGAGGTCAGGGAAACTCTTTTGAACTGGACCATGGGTTGCGTTAATTCAGACAGTTCGTTTGGTTCCCTTAATGAGTCTACGTTGGACAAGACTGGAACATCTGCAAACGGGGTTGGAGCAACCTGAAACCAAGTGGATCAGTGAAAGAGTGTTAGCAATATCCGAAGCTAAGTCTCTATTATAACGGACAAGAAACAAAATGGAATCAAAAGCGAACAAACGGGACAAAAACAATCGGAATAATGAACCGGGCAACACATGAGCGAGCAGTAAGTCAGTTGAGCATTTTGTAGTTTCTGGTTTCTTCTATGTGATGTCAATACATCAAGTGAAGTTGAACAGCCGAATACAATCACGTGTTGCTACAACTACCTGAAAACACACAACAACCATAATAGGCACCTGTAGGAAAATAATCCCACTCAGTACTCCAGAGCACAATAGGGAAAATTAACTTCTTATGGCTTATCATCAATGCATCCATCTTCTTCTCGCTCTCAAAAACACAATGCGCACCGAACACCTTCCGCGTACATCAACGGATAAAACTGTGAAAATGCACACACTGATCATCGCAAGTTAGCATCTTGTAAACAGACAGCGCAGTCGACACGTCGTTTGCCCGATTCAATAAGATGTCCAGGAAAGATCACTGATCAGACTGATCGTCTTCCAATGTCAGTTTGATTTTCGGGTGTGTCGTTTCCAATAACACAGACAAATGTGTTGTATCATGTGTGGTCTCAGCAAGATCGTCAACACAGTTATTATAAGGTGAGGGAGGTTCCATGAGATCACCGACCACTCTTTTAATGGAAACCATGGAAAGTTTGCCAGAATACACTCAAAGAACTACTCGCAGTAACTCCACCAATCCCAGTATAACTGTAGTCTTGGAAATTAAACCACACAATAGATGTATACAATCTAGGAATAATTTTCAAGTGTTCCGCGTCAACAAACGGTAAGAAATTCGAGCATTTGTTTCGTGAAGAAGTACAAGATAATTTGACCGTGCACAATATAAGGTCAATGACGAACTGTTCAACACAGCTGCCTCATGAAAGCATGACCGAAGTTCTAGTCCTGGTCGTAGCAACAATATCCACTACTGACAAGCCCTAAGGAAAGTGAAATTCCAGCATAGTACTTCTTTCTGAAACGAGATGGCTGGAAAATCCATGGAAATGCGACACCCGATTGGATCAACTATGGGTCATGTTAAACTCATATCAACCACAAACCTTCCACTGCTTATCGTTCACCGTCATAACTTAGTCAAATGCACGTACGTGTTCTGATTGTAAAAATCGCTGATCCGAAGAATATCACACCATCTATGTATTCTGAGCGTTTGTCAGAACGCCTGTAGCGAATTGGTTGTTGGTGTGTAATATAAACACACATCGTTGGTATAGATGGGTACGGCCCACCTCGGATTGCCAGTTCGTACTGGATACGAACACAAAAGCTTAAAATGGTTATTATGATGTTTCAGGACATTAACCCTCAAACAGAAACACAAACCAGCTGTTTTAAACCTCTGTAATTATTTCGTCGATACCTGATGGAAGATAGGATTATGACTCGCCAAATTGGAAACCTCTTCCCTGGGAACCAACAAAGTGTTCATCATTGTCAAACCTCTCTTTTCTAATAGATAAAAATTACAAGTAAGCAATAAGCGCAACCGTTGACTTAACTTGTATACCACGAGATCAAAGAGAATCATGAATGAAACGATGGTGAGTGTAAAGCTAAAAAGATAACACAAAATCGTGCGAACGACCATAGTACTGCTGTATAAAACCCATGACTTTCGAACCTATGTTAATGAGGAAAAAAAACAATTTATTTCCATGCCGTCTCTTTTATGTTAGTGTTTCGCTCTCGTTATATCTCGTCAGTAGTGCATATTCTTGTCACGACCGAGAGTTGAATTTTGAGCATGTCTTCATAAGGCAAACCCGTGTTGGTCATTGAGCCATCAGCCTTACACTAGGCATGAGTGAATAATCATACGCAAACGCTCCGCAACAGTCTCTCGTGAGTAGTGCTCAGATTATCTGATCGCCTCGAGAGGAGACACAGTAACTGTCTCGTTGACTTCAACTGTAAATACAACTGACACTCCTCTTCAAAGATATGCACACTGACGAGGGCTACCAAAAGTGGAACTCCAACACAGTGATTGTTTTCATAAAGGGTTGATTGCAAAAAGATATGAGGATGCGACAGCTGTTCAGTTTGTATTAACCACAATCCTTACAACTCACCAGAAATTCTCTCCCACCTAGTGAGAGCGATTTATCAGAAGAATGAAGATTACTGTCCTAGAACTGAAGGCGCCTAGCGTACTTTACAAAGTTCTACGGAAGTAAAAAGATGACATTTCAAAATATCACTAATTTTAAAACGAGCTTACCAGATTGTCGACTGTCGGAGAGCTAGGCTCAGTAATGGGTTGTCTGAAACTTGTCGAGTTGGGAAGATCTGTTGGACGATTTGACAACACATTATCAACAATATTCGGGTTTAGAATAATCATTGGTTGAGTCAATTCCAACTGATCAATCGCAATCGGATGATCCATAGTGTGAGACGGCGTTCTGTCAAGGTCCAATGTGAGAACTGCACTAGCTCCAGAAAGAGCGCTCGAGTGATCAACCAAGCTGGTACGACTATCAAATGACTGTGTGGAGAGTTAAGATAAACGCATAGGTACAGATAACCATGCTTATCGGTGCTTGATCAACGTGATTACTGGAGTATAATAATGTACAACGGGGAGTAAATGTAGAACAGAACCAGGATATACCGCACAGAAAAGTTCAGTACACTATTGCTTAAGGAATTCGCGTACCCAATAAGCAAACTAATGAAGTACAGTACAGCACCAATCACGTTCAGTTCACCACAGGCGAGGACTAATGCCTACTGATGTAGTTTCTCAGGTTGCACATCGGCTAGTCACTGCCGGATTACTTAAACCCATAAAAGATCAACTCAGCTAAACAATATTTTAGATCAAAATTACGACGAACTTGCCAAGCGTTGTCAACACAAGAACTATAATAGTAAACCGTAGACGTGCACAAAACGATAACTGTTTGTAAGTGTAGCACTAAGCTTAAAAGTTGTCAGCATCAAGCCCGGATAACAGCCAACCCCAACGAGCTGCAGCACGGTTCAGCAGATTGCACATGAGAGGGAAAACAGCCTATCAAACATCTGGAGTGTTTCCACACTGATGATCAGCATAACAGCTGGTGCTTGGATGAGTGCTTCAGAGACCGAGAGGAGTCGAGAAAAAGTGAACTATGAAGTAAACGGCTGAAAAACAACGTTAGTTAACAACGGGTCTTCACAGTAACTTGCTTGAGTTTATCTGATAAGAACAGAAATATGTGTTAACGGTCTAAGGTGTTATTCACTGGGCCAATGATTTTACAGGAATCGATAAAAATAGGCCGCATGCTGACCTAGTCACGCATCGCTTAGCAGATGAGCCGTCTTGCGATCACACTCCCTTTCAACAAGTTTCAAAGGCAGTTACAGCTAGAGTCCTGCTTGAGAGTTGCTTGATCATGAGAAAGGAGCATTATCTGCCACAATGTCTTCCACAGTTCAGCGTATTAGTTTTCTCTAACCATCTGTTGGTAGTAGTTGAGTAGTTGATCAATACCATATCTTCTCATCGCTGTAGTCGATTTTTTTTAAAATCCAGTACTTTGTAGGTATATTGATGAAAGTCAAATGATGGATTTGTATAGCATCCCCAAGTAACTTTTCGATTCATTAATCAGGAACATGGTAAACACAACCGTCAAACTTTTCGATATGAGACAAGTCGAGAGCCAGTAAAGAGCTGCTTACGATTAGAATGCAATCGTCAGGTTCAGTGTATGTACATATAACAAAATATAACTCCTTCACAGAATACCTTCGTTATACCCGCTAGCTGTGAACTCAAAGCTTTCGATTCAGTTAGTTACAGAATGACTGCTGATGAAGTTGAGGATATTAAATTCTCGGGGCATTTCAACTTGTTTCAAGGTTTTTGAAAAACAGCGGTCAGTACCAGCCATCAGGTTGCAAAATAAACTTGATAAGGTGTAGTAGGCTACAATGTTTGGAAAGACCTCACAGAAACTCAATTACACATAAAAACGTGAAAAGCAGCAAGTAGCAGCAGGTATCCTCAAGCCTGCTTAGAGCTGGACAAATTTAACCAGCCGAACAGACATCAGGCAGCTCGATGACCCTAAGGAATCATTATCTAATCAATATTATGGTAGCCCGCCAGTTTTGTCGATAGTCTCAGTGTGAACTCGTCGTTAAGTGGGTAAGCCCCATATGCTTAGCGGTTTAGTTTATATTTGATCTATTCACGTCATTCAAGAGGAAGGTGAACTGGTCAATTTGAAAAGGAAAGCAGTCTATCGTTTTAACGTAGGGACGGTCTGGATTTCAAATTCCTAGAGGTAACGAGGCAAGTTGTTTGGCAAAACGAACGGGCGACAACATGTAGGGACCAAGTAAACGTACCAAGACGATGAACATATTGCTTATCCTCCAAGGCAATAAGAATAGCTTCCGAGCTCAGATCGACGCTAAACCGTCATGCTTTTGTAAGAACTGTGTAACGGACGCTAAACAAACTCCGCAGCTGATTTGTAAGAGGATGGGTGAAACGAGTTCACTGAACCACTCGCAGATATGGCATCCGTAACTATCGCATACTAATAGTGTGGGCAGATCTTCGGAGAAGTAAGATTCTCAACTGGCTGGCCTGCACTTCTGATCTCAGCCTGAATAGGGGGGCTTGTTAGCTCGTCAAATACACAAAGATGTCAGTGTGACAGCCTATTTAATAGACATTTTGAAACGAGCATTAAATTTAAGTATCGGCTTCAAATAGTCGCTTGGTTGGGATGTGCTCAAGTGACCTACCGAAGTGTTGAAACGAAAAAGGAGCAAACCACGCTGATTCCAGATAAAGCAGACAGCAATAGTAAGCAGAATGCACTACAAACGGCTACATCGAAGGTGTCACGTTTCTTATGATAGACCATTCAACGGACGTCAGTTTACTTTGCGATGCGACATAGATTGGGTTCGAGGTACGAAGACACTCTGAAGCTTGCTTCAGTAGGGCGCTCCTGTTTTTCTGGCTGATGTTTGAAGAACAACGAGCACTTTTGGTTGAGGAGGTTGTATGATGTAACGAAACACAGAAGTCCATGGTGCTTGTGTTGCCAGTCTGTGTACATCGTTATAAATTCTTCCTCCCCATATTTCTACATTTGTTTCCTTCTTCGCTTCTCTTCTACTCATATTGTGGCACGTTCGCTACTTCTCGTGAATTCTTGTATGTTAAATACGAATACAATTTACTTTACCGGTAGAATCAGGGATATCGCAACATTATCCTAGTAAAATAACTTCCAAGATGATTAAACGGGAGTGCAAGGCTATTTTCTTTGGTACTGGTAGCGTATACAGTACCATGATTAACACCAACGCACTCATCACCTAACTGCGGTCAGTGAATACATCAGAACACTAGCAGTCACCTGTCTACGGTCTTCTACTTAGCATAAAATACGTCGACAACCGTACGCTGAAATGACCTGCCCCATACATTACGGTGCACGTATCTCACGTGAAGTGTACACAATCCCATCTCGAAGAGAAGTGTTACCCAATATCTGCGCAATGAACGCAGAAAAACGCACTATTGCAGACAATTACTTGATGGAGATGGCTCTATAGAAAGTAGCAAACAAACAGCTGGTTATCGTGCTCCAATGAAGAGGAGGATTGTCTCTAATGCAACCAATCCGTCGTTAATATTGCAAATCCAATTATATGGAAAACAAACAATACTTGCCGGACATACCGTCTAAAAACTGGTCACACATTAAAACAACTCACATCGTTCTTCCTGCTCTTCTGTTGGTCCAATACATTATTCACTTGAGAAACAGGTTCTGTGGAACCAGAGGGCCCCTTCAATTGTGCAGTTTCAAACACAACAGACTGCGGTGAATGTGGAATTTGGTTCATGGGTGGTACATCCAGTGAACTAAACAGAAATGAAAAACAATGAAACAAGCTTGACCAAACTAACAAAAAACACTATTGGATAGAAGGAATCAAAAACACATGGGTAGACAATTTGTCAATACCCCCCATGGCTTTAAAACATTGGATACAAAGGATTTGTCACAAATCACAAAGACGTGTCATGCACATTTATCTGTGCTATTACATAAGCTGTTGTCGACTTTCACAAGAACCTCAAGACTTTTCGGAGCTCTGAACGAACGTCAAATAGCGAATAGCCCAACGGCTTGAAAAACGCTCTACAACGACCTTCTAGAAGTAGAGCAAAGACAGGTCTGTTGGATGACGTGTTACCTGGAAACTAACTTGAAGCAAGAACAACCTAGGTGAAATCTTAGAAGATGAGCAAAATTTCGTATAAACACGATTCAGAAAATTGGACACCAAGACAATTTCATAATAAACCACACCGAGGCAACCAATGTATCCCGACCTTCGAGAACAAACCAGAGCTTCTACGACTGCCACTATGAAGTGTCAGCAACTGAAACAGCCAATCATTGCTCTCATCAGGCGGACGATTCCAGCGGTGAGCCTATAAAGTTGGCTCACTATAAAAACCATGATAAAGTTAAAGTCGAAAGACAAAATACCAGCTAAAACCAGTCAACGTCATGTTCTCATTTTCCCGTTGTTGTGTAACGGAATAAGTCATTCGCACGACATGCGGAATATCATGTGGAACCAAAAAAACCCACCGATGTAACAGACTTAAACATGACAGACTTTCGTATAATTTACGAGGTCCAACAACGTCAATCAAAACCTGTCCGACGGCGTACATTATCTACCACAGAGTGGGTCACCAGTCGGTTGCAAATTCTAGCTGTGTTAGTAAAGAAGATTCATGCATAACTGGTGGCTCGTATGGCCATGACTGGACCACCTCTGTCATATGCATTGTCGTGTGCACAATCAAACACGTACGCTGAACTCTAAACACTTCAAATATTTAGCTTTAAGTGGCTAAAGTTCTGACTTAGACGCCGGTGGACAATTAAGTCCCAATTACCGCTTACTGATTCTTACAAATACTAACTTGATAACCTCTGTGATTTTAGAAAAATAATCAGAAGTACTTTTTACTACAACCTTAACACACATGTAAATGTAACCGAAAAACAGCGTGAAACAGGTGGGATCGTGGTACCTATCACACACGGATAATCGCTTAATGACCATTTTTCCCTACCGTATAACGCTAGGCTGTCAGGGAGGTTGGGACGTCAAAAAGGATCGTTTCTTAACGCGTAATCAACGGTTGATATTTCTGAATGACAAAGCCTCAGCGAACTGCGGGAAGCCTTGCGTTCTGGTAAGGAACGAGACACTGAATAAGTTGGTGATATCAAACATACGACTTGTCTCGAGAATGGTCTTGGTGATTGAAGGGAATGGAGCAGGTGAAGTTGGATAAAACCGATGCAGTCAGAGTGGTCAGTTGAATTCACACCCACTCTGGTCAATACAACCAAACGGAAAATTGTAAGTTAGGTGGGATATGACCTGAAACACTTCGTTTCTCCTTTGAGACGCCAACACATCAAGTGAAGTTGAACAGCCGAATACAATCACAAAATAATTACACTCACGTGTTGCTACAACTACCTGAAAACACACAACAACCATAATAGGCACCTGTAGGAAAATAATCCCACTCAGTACTCCAGAGCACAATAGGGAAAATTAACTTCTTATGGCTTATCATCAATGCATCCATCTTCTTCTCGCTCTCAAAAACACAATGCGCACCGAACACCTTCCGCGTACATCAACGGATAAAACTGTGAAAATGCACACACTGATCATCGCAAGTTGGTTTCTTGTAAACAGACAGCGCAGTCCACCCGTCGTTTGCCCGATTCAATAAGATGTCCAGGAAAAATCATTGATCACACTGTTCGTCTTCCAATGTCAGTTTGATGTTCCGGTGTGCCGTTTCCCGTAACACAGACAAATGTGTTGTATCATGTGTGGTCTCAGCAAGATCGTCAACACAGTTATTATAAGGTGAGGGAGGTTCCATGAGACCACCGATCATTCTTTCAATGGGAACCATGGAAAGTTTGCCAGAATACACTCAAAGAACTACTCGCAGTAACTCCACCAATCCCAGTATAACTGTAGTCTTGGAAATTAAACCACACAATAGATGTATACAATCTAGGAATAATTTTCAAGTGTTCCGCGTCAACAATCGGTAAGAAATTCGAGCATTTGTTTTGTGAAGAAGTACATGATAATTTCACCGTGCACAATATAAGGCCAATGACAAACTGTTCAACACAGTTGCCTCATGAAAGCATGACCGAAGTTCTAGTCCTGGCCGTAACAACAATATCCACTACTGACAAGCCCTAAGGAGAGTGAAATTCGAGCATAGTACTTCTTTCTGAAACGAGATGGCTGGAAAAACCATGGAAATGCGACACCCGATTGGATCAACTATGAGTCATGTTAAACTCATATCAACCACAAACCTTCCACTGCTTATCGGTCACCGTCATAACTTGGTCAAACTCACGTACGTGTTCTGATTGTAAAAACCGCTGATCCGGAGAATATCACACCATCTATGTATTCTGAGCGTTTATCACAACACGGTCCACCTCGGATTGTCAGTTCGTACTGGATACGAACACAAAAGTTTAAAATGGTTATTATGATGTTTCAGGACATTAACCCTCAAACAGAAACACAAACAAGCTGTTTTGAACCTCTATAATTATTTCGTCGATACCTGATGGTAGATACGATTATGACTCGCCCAAGGGAAATTTTCCGCAGTGGAAACTTACGAAGTGTTCGCCGTTTCTAACCCTCTTTTTTACGACTAAATAGCAAAAATACGACTTTATTTCATAATTCCTCACACTCCTTCAGTGAGATTCAGGTCTCATCATCTACTATGTGAATTTCACTGGTTTTCTGACTCATATCGAGTCTTAGTGATTGTTCGTGTGGCAGATACACGAAGCTAGATTGAAAAACAATCTATCTTCTCCCCATTTGCACGACTCACCCAGGATTCAAAAATACTTCGCTTTCATTGACGAACAAGGCGGACTCCACGGCAAGCAACTGACCATCTGGTTGGGTTTCCGGGAGCTCAGAACATCGTGAATGAAAATCGGATGAAATCTGTTTATTGCTATGCAACCCTGGTTCCGAGTCACACACCAAAGGAGTGGTGCTGGAAAGGTTGGCCGAATAAGGAGTTGACGAGACCGCGGGCTTCACATGAGGCGCCGGAGTGTGAACGGTCACTACATTAAAAGATGGCCGACCATATGGAGGAGAATTCAAAGTATGGGTGATCTCGGAAGCTGTTGTCGTTGAGCAGACCGCCTCGGTCAACCTCCTCAAATGAGAATGAGTGGGTATCGTAGGTGTACCTGTGAGAACCGCGTCTGGAACATCAAACGGTTCGGTTTCCGCTAGAAAGTATACAAGAGTATAATTACAAGGAAATCGACGTAATCTAAAGGGGCAAGAAAAATTGCTTGTACGAAAATAAATCAAACACATGGAACATTCCGGGTGAGTTGGGTTGTTAATATGATGTTCATGTTACGTTTAACCGTGGATATTATCGAGTTTTATTTTCTCAATTATGATTCCCGACGTGACATTATGTCAACAGATTTGGCCATCTAGAAAACCTTACAACTGGGCTTAGGAAATATAAAACCTAGTGATAGGGTTGAGTGAGTGTACAAATGCCATCCATCTAGCTAGTTGGCTCGGAATCTTGGACTAAGAACGCAGGCTGGTTTCCTTACCTGTTGCGCTTCCATTTCCAATAGAATGAAACCAATAGGCTGTTTATGGCTAGCTTGCGCACTAGTAAACATCTACCGTAGGCCCAGAACAGGATGAGAAAGGTTTCTGAAGACAGGTGATCCCAGTACCCGCCAGTTAAGTGGATGATAGCTGTTCCCACCTTGCTGAGTCTCAATAGAACCACGCAAGCCACGGCATCAATTTGTGGAGACCTAACAATCAGATACTTATTCACGGATCGTGAGTTCGATGCACTGGCGTGAGCGGTATTGATGAGACTCAACAAGGTCGAAACAACTGTCCACAACTTCGTTAGTAGTCAGTCGAACCAGTTGTTTACATGTCCATAAACTCCTGTGATTTGAAAACCGTTGTTTCTGTAAAACAATCTGCAGCAAGTTGGCTGATCGTGAAAAAAAACTTCAGTCTGTTGACCGGTATTCGGGAGATCTCCTGCTTCCGAGACAAGCAAAGAGAGGTTAAAATGCATAAAAGCAGACACATTCATGATCGACCAAGGGAAGGACCCACAGAGGGTGGGGGCACGTGAACCCATACGATAGAGGAAAAGATAATTTCGGTCAAAGCCTGACGTGCTTTTCTCCACAACGGCCGAAACAAAATATACCGCTCCGAAATAGAACCGCACAGTTCGGTGTTACGTGGACAAGCTAAACGGCGCAACAGTTTAAATACTCCCAAGATGAACGGAGTCATCAATCATACTTATTCGTACGAGTTACCTATCGAAGTACTGTTTATTGGCCAACACATATAGGAAACATTAGAATAGAGTTAGGTTTTTGCAAAACATGATGCTAGTTCATGTCCGGATCTGGAATGAAAATCCAGCTTTCGTGCTGACAAGATGGGCATGGCTGATCATGTCTAGCCGAGTCGTCACATCTGAACGTTAGGCAGCGATTGCACCAGAAATAGTCCATAACTTACAGAGTCATTTCCAGATAGGATATAATGACTGTCTTGTTACTTCAAACAGTTAACCGTTGATCAGGACTCCTCAGTCAGATTGGGGTCACCAAGTTCGTCAGGCCTGCGGCTGCAAACAGTAGGTTCCAATGACCACCAATGAAGTAATGCTGGTTCAACCTAGTTAAGTCCCGTTAATCGTACACGCGTAATTAAATCGAGCCTGCAACTCGTGAGAAAGCATCAGAAGGATAGTCCACATAAGTAGCCCATAAACTAGGAAGTTACGGTCACCGGAGCTACGTGAAATCATGTGACTTAGTTTGTCAAGCTGTTGCACTTCCTTTTCTAGTGGGCTGAAATCAAACAAGCATTTACGATTAACGACAAGTGCGTGAAGATGTAAAGTAATATTTGAATAAGGCGTACACACTGGTCATACAGTGTTTGCTACCACGTGGCCTGCTGAGATATGCACGAGGTTGACCAAACCCACAACAACAGTATTCGAAATGACTGAAAAACGAACACGCAATTGTAAGTCTCGCAATCCGCGATTTTAAAAAAGTAATGGCAGAAATGTTTTAGATGCAGAATCCTTTCAACAAATCTCTAGCAACAACAAGAATCCAAATATACGACATGGAACTCACCTACGGTAGACAACAGGGGAAAACCCTTTAAAACGAAAGTTGTTGCACCAGAAAACAATTCGCTACAGCGGACATTTCGTGAAGGCAAAAGTTAGTAAACACTTCACTCATTTCGTGAAATTTGCTGTACAATGTCGTCCTGATGTGATGCACATGCTGCTATCTGTCTGATTCATGGCAGAGGACTTGTACTACAGTTACCATATCAAGAAACGAAGTTCAGTACACAAAGAGAGCGAAAGAAGTGAAATTTGCCTGTCGTGATATGTGAAACCAGACAAACTCCGTTCGCAGATGTTTGGGGAGGGATCGATCCAAATAGAAGCGGCGAACGATTGCCATAAAGCCCACCACACTAAGCGAAGTCACAGGAAGCACAGCAACAGAATTAGATCGCTTGCAAATACTCATATCCCAAATGGCTTCCTCCGTAATCAGAGTCGTGCCGATATTCAAATACTCGCCTACGCCGATAACAGTAAGAGTGATGATGATTTTGCGAAAAGCAAGAACGCCAAACATGATTTGTACTTCTGACTGTTACAAGTCATATACGGTATAAAAGCTGGCACGCCCAAACGGGACTGATTACTGTTGACGGACCCACATTTCCAAGTGGAAGCACCGAAACTGAACGCATTTAACGGGTGATCCAAAATTTTTCGATAGCTTCCGATTCAAACCATAGAAGTCACCGAAACTACACTGTTCTTTACGACCATCTGATTGTTGAAGTTTGCTTGATGTGTTAGGTGGTAAGTAAGCAAATGACCATTTTTAGATCTTTGGTGTGTTAAGGGTTTTCAGTATTGTCTACGGAGTTGCGACCGGTCGATTTCTATCCGCCCTGCAATCATATTACAAATGTCCTCTTGGTAACCACTGTCTGTTCTTCCCAACGTGGTATTTCCTCAGTGGAGCATAGTAACATCAAGGCTAGAACTGTGTTCACCATAACGATACATAATAAGTGAGTGATACGCATGATAAACTCAACTCAGCGTGCGTGGTAAGATCTACAGTAATACACCTGCAAATGTTAACATGCTTGTTAGTTGATGTATCGACGATACAACTGACTTGCTCAGTGTGTATCATGATGTGACGGTCCAGGGTCGAGATACAGACACGTACTCGGCCCCTTTGACAGACATATATTCAATGACAAAGGCCACATGAAACGACAAATGTACCACAAGTATGTGTACCTGGGACCGGTGATAATAGCATGAGATTAACTGAGCCGTGATTAACCCCACACATTTCGTTGCAGTGAACGCGGATGTTTGAAGGGATGATTCGTCCAATATAGTGAGACATTTGGTATGGGGGCATTCCGTTACACTTAATAAGTCCATTTTATATTAAGGAGACAATTCGAGATGATGTTTTCTTCCTTGCAACGAGCATGGTTATATTAGTGCCGTGTTATATAGGGTTACACATGCACCTTGGATTGCCACAGAGGTTAGTGTGTATATACTCGTCAGACGCCAATAAACACGACCACTAGCACTGAAAGTGCCCATGAATGAAATGCTAGGGTGTCTAAAAAACGACTCTGTAAAACAAGCAGGCAACATACTGTGCAGCCAACTTTCACCGCTGTCGAATACTTACCCACGAATTTTTCCGTATATATCATGTTCGTTCCTGGAGAACTAACATCAGCACTTTCGGTCATCTGCGTTTCACAGATGAGCATTTTGGTCAACAGCGCATGACCCAAGCATGGCTCTGGTGTGATGACGGGGTTGCGCGTTTCGACTAGTTTAAAGCCGCCTGGTGATGGGGAGCGACTCACGTATTGGGATGCATTCGGTAACAAGTCTTCGGGTACCTCATCAGCGTTTATCACAATGTTAGCTAGTAGATTCGCACTGGTGTTACTGTCCTGACTAGAAGGTTTCTGGTTGACCAGTGAGTGAACCGATCGTGCTGGCGACTCAGAATTAGCAATGTTTGTTGTATTGGTCAGGTCCTTCAGCTGCATAAGATTAAAAAACGGCCAGTTTACATAAAGCTTAATGACACAACATCTGAGACAAAAGCAGTGTTAGCAGCTAAGGTCACCTCGTGCAAACCAAGTAAATTAGAACAAAGAATTACAACAATCAGTAAACTGTTTGACTAATAGAGCCTGTACATAGCGCCATTGCAAGATTAACAGGGGGCACGTGTTAGGGTTAAACTTTGGCCAAAGTTGGGGTTCAAGAAAACCTGTTCACGTGATGAAGTGTTGGCCACTATTAACGGCCTTGTCATGCCGTTCACCAGTCAGCAATAACAATCCTTAGCAATCATGCTATTGTTTAGTGCACGTTTGAAAGGGATAAATCGGGAATGCCTACTATGTGAACAGTCTGCCACAGGTAGTTGGCTAGTCTATTTAGATCAGCGATATAATCATAAGCCCATGCAGTGTTTTATGGGTGACTATGCAACTATAAAGTATCTGCTTGTGGTAGCTAACTGAATAGCGCCATCACTTATCTGTGCAGAAAGCCGTTCACTTTCGAATATATACATCAAAAAGTGGCGGAACCAGCGGCGCTATAATTGGAAATCCACCCATATAGCCGTAAACACTGACTCCCTAAATACAACATATACGAGGTTCGACCCATGTCAACGGTGGAAAACAATGGAGTGCTGCGGGCAGATGTGATTCGAGGAAGTACGTTAGACCTGTTTTGGCGGGTCGATAATGTGGTCCCCCAATCGAAGTTATTTCTGTTTCCGTCATGGTAGGAGGCACAACGCTGAGTGACGTTAAAAATTGGAAGACATTGGCTTTCAAGTAAATAGGTAACCGGTGGGAGATCGCAACACGAAATCAGAGGAAAAGATATACCGCCAGCAGCTGTAATAGAGCTTCAGCAAAAACTCATCGGAAAACCTTGCAACGTTGACTCAAATGTGACTATCAGAGGACGAGGCTAATGTCCATTCTTCACGAACAGTTTTAAGTGTTCTGTTTTGTGAAAAGTTAGTGACATCCAATGACGAGATTTTAATCTAGACGGGGCTCTTGCAAATCGAAGTGATGCCTGCTCAGTCAGAAGGAAGGCCATCCGAGGTGGTTGAAACGTACAGTATTACAACTTGCTCTTAAAGTTGTGTTATTCTCATTCCAGTTACTTCCGTTTTCCAGATCATACGCGCCACACCACAGTCTTGATCTAAAGCCGGTTGGAAACCGTTGGAGCATATTTACACCGCAAGTGCACAAAGACGCCGGTATACACCGCTCCATGACTGAGGTGAAAATTATTCCAAGACGAAAATAGTACTATTCCAACCTGGCCTCCTTGGTAACAAGGCGTTGAAGCGCTGTATGAGGGGTTCATGAAGAAAATCAAGGGAGTATTCCATAGCAGTTGTTGCAGTAGGAAGGGTATACAGATGACACTTTTACCCTTCGTCAAATTGTGGAACAGCATCATGTGCACCATCAGCCAACAATCGCCGAATTCCCCGACTATAAAAGCGCGTTCGATTCGGTGGATCGATCTACACTTTTAGAGTCGTTTAAACGCAGAGATGTACCGACCAAGTGTGTGAACATACTGTCGGTGTTTTATTCCCATACTTCAGCTCAGATTAGGGTTTACGGCGAACTGTCTGACAGTTTCAGCACTATGAGTGGCGTTCGTCAAGACTGTCCCCTTTCACCATTTTTGTTCAATTTCGTCATGGACGAAATAATGGAAGACTGTCTGTGGCACTCAAATGATATCGTCGTGGATCTCCCACCTGGTGGAAGACTGACTGATCTAGATTATGCTGACGATAAGGTGTTGCTGTTTGACAACTTTCAAGCGTCACAAGCAACGCTGAACGCAATTTCGCGTTCTGCTAAGTACTTCGGAATGGGTTTTGCAGCTTCAAAATGCAAAGGGCTTGTGCAAGATTGCTGTAATTACGTAGAATCAATGTTAGATAACGAAGTCATGGAGGTTGTTGACCTGTTTGTATACCTAGGAAGCTTCATCAGCAGCAGCGGCGGCGGAGGTTTTTGGAATGAAATGGAGGTGCGTATTTCCAAGGCTAGGGCGGTGTTCGCTAATCTGAGACACCTATGGCGACAGAGAGGTATTTCCCTGAAGCTTAAGGGTCGCATATACCAGACAACAGTGAGGGCTGTATTACTTTACAGTAGCGAAACCTGGCCGCTCAGGGTAGAGGACGTGAACCGTCTTCAGTTATTTGACCACCGATGTCTGCATTCAATCGCTCGTATGGGGTGGCACCAACGAGCAAGCAACGAGGAGGTTAGGAAGCGGATGTTTGGCACTTACTGTCAGATGTGTTCTTTTGTCCAATCACTACATTTTTACAGACTTAGATGGTTAGGCCATGTACTAAGGATGCCAGCTAGTCGTTTGCCACACCGAGCACTGTTTGCCGACTGGTGCAAGGTGTGAGGTTGACAGATAATGACCTGGCATAGATAAATGAAATCGTTCATGAAGGGTTGGTCATTATTGATCGGGTTCGTCTTCCGAGCTGGGGCTTTAGCGACTCACAGATTCGATGACTGGAGACGTTGGGTGAGAGGGCGGCTAACTGAACTCAGTGGCGTGAATGCTGGCGTTTTTGCCCGAGTTTTCTGTGGAGTGAGTGCATTTAATGACGCGGGGCAGCGGAAGCCGTAAGGAAGCTGTCTTGCTGATGAGGCCTTACTTTCACTTACAGCTCGGTTATTTGTATGCAAGATGTAGGCGCTTTGATGTTGTATGTTTGAATATAGGCGTGGCTATTTTTAGTAGTTAGGTCCCCTTCCCCTCCCCTTCTATTTTCTTCTCTCTTACTATGTGGTTTTCCTTTCATAGTTGTGTGGCAGTTAAGCATCAGTGTGAACTACTGATGTATTGCTGTCAATGATGATAATGAAGAGCAGGAGGAAAACCTCCCACTGTTGGCTTGTAAAGTCGTCTTATACCTTCTCCCCATTTTCTCCAATGATGTCTCAAATTCACAAACATTTTTGGTCCATCCACACTTTGTGACGTGTCAGCTGTCATCAGTCTGATTCCAGCAGTGAGTATGTTGTGCATAAAAAGGAGATAAATACCGCATCATGAATACACGGAAAATACAGTATTTGAACCAGATATTTTGCACTTTTACGTTTGTGCACTGGAGAAAATAACCACCCGCTCAGACTTGGCACAGCAATCTGCTGGTGTTCATCTCTTGGTGTCGATCGCTCAGGTAGGTTTTATTGAAAACTCGTTAATTATCTGGTCACTATTTAAAACCCAACACTGCATGTGGCTCCCGTTCGTGCGCTGGGCTCAAGTGGATTTCATCCACCTGGATATGCTGACCAACAAGGGACAAAACTTGTTCGTCTAATAGAATGGTTCAATTTCCAAGAACCAGGTAAATTTACTCCAAACGGTGTCCGATCAGAACGACTTGATATTTCACATTGGTAATACCTCAACCCATTAGTTTGGCTCCATTCGGGCGTTAAAGCCGTCACCACATAGCCTATATGCCTTGGCTTGCTTGATCATCGGACCATGAACCTAAAGATGATTACTGGGATAACCTTGACCGCCCTTTCCAAAAGTAATAAACTACCAACAAGGCTGGATTGGTAATTACAAAGGCAACTTTCAAAAAACGCACAGTAACTCAATGTAGATCAATGAGGACAGGAACACCGCCATTTTAGAGGCGAATTCATGAGAAATGCAGTGCCAGAATTCTTGTCCAGTCGTGAATTATGCCCCAAGTATATCGAATGGCGTGAAGACACTCGCGAACATAGAAAAATAAACGATACATATCAAAGGCGATGTAAGTGACCATAAATGGAAAGCATCTGAGGATAACATTGAGTCCAGCGAGTCTTAGAATTTCCATCAGCACAGTGAATCCAAAAATGAGTATTCCTCTGATTACCTTACGAAAGTTCAAAAGGCAAGTTTACTAGTATCTGTTCACAGATGGCATGGTGATAAATCGAGGCTGTCATTTGACGCCATACCTTTTTTGAAGGAAGTGTAAAAAAACCAACAATCTAGGAAAACTTACACAAAACCGGGTTGACTCCCTACTTGGACTTTGTGTGAGTTGCGTAGAGACATCATGATTCGAATTCGCTTGCTCCAAATTCAGTACTCCTTTCACGCTTCCAACTCGAATACGATCACCAGACCTCAGTTCATATCGAACATTTGGTTTCAACAGGAGGTCATTTCGCCAAGTTCCATTCAAAGATCCAAGATCCATCACTGTACATATACCATTACTATCTAGTTCAAATCGTGCATGCTTTCTGGAAAGAGACTAGAATACCAAAAAACAGATGCAATTTTGAATTTTACTAATGTCAAGAGCATTGAGATACTATAGAGGTGACAAACAGATAGAGGTAGACGATCACGAGGATAAACTATTAAGCGAAGTATAGCAGGATAATTAGGAAAATCCAATATTACCAGTATGCAATGTAATCTAAATTTCACAGTTACAACCACTGTTCACAAACATGTATAGATTAGTTGAGGAAAATGTGAAGTTGTCTCCTACTTACGCACTATTTGTCACAAAACCAATGACCACGTGCCAGAGTTCATGCAGACTTGGACAAAAAAGTCTTACGGTTTCTTCATACTATCTAGCGTGCAGCAGATCAACAAACGGTAAGAGGAAATTCCACACATTAACGTATCAATAGTACACAATTTTTATTTGTAAGGTCGTCTCTTTTGACGTTTCCTTGAGCTGCTCTTCAAAAAAAACATACGTCCTTCTGATGTTCTCGTTGGCCAATAAAATTAGAGTTTTATCGGCCTTCTTTGCATACTGGTTGATCTACCTTAGCAGCTCTTTGGTGTGAATGCAAAAGATTTTGTGTTGACGTTTTTCACCTCCTCCAATGATGGTCATCTCCAATAAATTACTCCTTTTTTGCCTTATGAGACTGATCCCGTACAAGTATCAATAAATTATTGCCCGTCACAAATTTGACTTCATCTCTAATCACCAACAGATGGTCTAAATTAATCCATTGGACAGTAACAGACATTTGGGTTTTGTTGTGCGGAGAAATTTATTCAACCATGAAAAATTTCTGCCTGTGCGATGGCAGTAAAACCACCTGATAAAAAGTCGGAGATCCCCGTTCTCTTGGAACTGACAGTATCGAAAAGAAGAGTGTCAATGTGCTCCTTGACTCTATCAAAGAGTCCGCAAAAATAATCAGAATGACTTGGTGCATGGAGTTTCTATCAGTGCGGACTTCGGAAGGAGAGTGTATACATTCGTCGATGCGTTGACGATGGACATCAACGACCACATGGAGTCTTAAGTATGAGTGAACTGACGATAAGGAACGATCTACAAGATGCTTAGTCATGCATTCAGGAAAGGAAGGCCCTCTGATCTGCTCATAATTTCCCAAACTTGACAATGGATTAATCTGACAGCATGATAACACCTTCGACTTATTCACCGTATGTTACGTCATAACTACGTCTTTGAGGAAGGATTGGTCGCATTCATAGAAACGTTAGAACGTTTTCTCCTTCCAAACTGGCCAATTCGCATCTTTGTGTCATGGTGCGGAGTATGTGTATGCATAATGAAGTACAAGTCACTATAGAGCCAGTTACATGCCAATTGGTTCACGTCTGAACCGCTATCGATGCCACCCGGTAATTGCAATGTCAACTAAGATATGATGCATATTCGGTCCTCAGGTGTCGTTAAGCCAGTGCATCAGTATAAAAGCACCACTGCAACTTGGGGATGGTTGTATAGGCTTTCCGCAATTGTTGACGGCTATTTTTCATACATTTGTGTACAACCCATTATCTTTTGGGGCTATTGCAACGCGATTCAGCCAACAGCGTCCGAACAGCACATGCTCATTTGTTCGGGAAAAGGTTTATTGTGGAAATGTTAATAATGAGGTTCTTGCCGAAGGCAAGGTAGCTGAATAATTTTGGCAAAGGCATACATATAGAACGTATTCAATATAGTCTGGTGAAGTGGTAGACAATGATAGGATATGAGGCCAGAGGAAAACGGGTGTATACAAGATACAGCGAATACCCTACATAGATGCCACTGATTAAGATCCTGTGTAACATGATGGTGTCACTAACTATAGATGTTCCACATCATTGGGCCCCCGATGGGATGTTTCGAGTCTCAGTGTCATCATACTGTTTTTTGCAGTCAACAACGTGTTGCACACGCAAAGCTCTACGAGTCATCCGGTCGAGTAGCAGGAAAAACGTATCCAAGTCAACCAAACCGATGGCGAAATCGAATTGGGCATGATTTTCAAGCTGGTAGGCATGGAAGTGTTATTTGATGGTCTTGTTGTTCACATAGTGCTTTCGGTTATGTGCAAGCATTTACTGTCAATGACGGACAACCAGTGAACACTTCTCGCTCAAATAATTCAAGTTCCGGAATCAGATGGGAGCTTCACTAATGGCAACTATGCCATAAATGTGAACGCGTTTACTTTCACAACTTTCGACAGATAAAGTCCAATACCACTTAGAAAAATGTATGCTAGAAAACAGGTCTGTAACTAGTCAAAATTTCGGATCATCAGATAATAAACCTCTGGATTCCCAGTCTACAGAACCTCATAAATCAGTACCGAGGAACACTTGAAACTCATTTGTTGAATGAAATTTGCAACACGAAGTGTTGATTAAACATAACTATTGGTCGAATCTGACTATACAAGTGATTAAGATATACCATCTCTTTACTTCAAACAAGAAAGTAGTCAACCTCCTCAAACGCAAAGCCATAATCAGCTTAAGTGATGCATGAACGATGTCTTGAAAGATGAAGCTTTGGATTTCTTAAACAAAATGTAACATAAAAATGGTCCGACCTGAGGTAAATGGCGATTAGATGCTTTCTCGCTCAGGCATTAGAATTCAAACACTTTTTTGTTACAGTGTCGGATACTAATACAAGCATTTATACGGTCAATATCAACCACAAACTCCATTTTCCAACTTTTATTCCGTAAGGTGGTCTGTCCCGGCGTGAACTACATGCAAGCTAGATGGTATTAAGCTGCACAACCGAAGACAGGAACAGTCAACTTAACCGAGGGTCAAAACTTACAACCGTATCCGCAGCCAGGTCCGTTACAACTGAGGGGCAACCAGCATCACACCCAATGTCACCTCCACAGGTAATATTTTAAAGGCCAACTCAGTATGAACTCGACCACATTTATACATGGAATTTGATTCAACATGATCCTTCGTACAACCGAAAACTCACACATTTTAATGCTTGAGTTTTTTTTTCACTGGATCAAGTAGACGTCATCAAAATCACGTTGCGCACTTACAACTGAGCCTCAACGTCAGTGACCTAAGACAAAACCACTGGTAAGTTAGAACATGTAGATTGTAATTGGATCCCCAGGCCTCAAAACTTTCATGTCATCCGACTGAATGCACTGGGTACGGTGACGACTAGTAGGTTTCAGTGGCATTAACATCACCGATCGCAGTGGACTGTCTATCAATACTCATCATCGACTGATGAGTTTATTATGTTCTCCGTGTTCTCTTTTCTTATCTATCACATTACAATTCGCGGGTTACAAAACTTCCCAATTCGTACTTAATCGTTTGCTCGTTTGTTGATTACATTGTACTCTTGTTCAGCTGAAGCACTTGCGCAGCGAGACAACCGACACTGGGTAGTGGATGTGATCAAAAAGTTCGTTCCCGGATGTCATTTTACCCTGACTTGCAACAGTCGTTTGGTTATAAGAAACTCACACGTTCGTTCATCGTTTACGCGTAAAAATAAAATATCCGCAAAGTGAGCCTTATCCCTACTTCTTTGTTCCCAATGAGGTGCGCAGTTTATGGTTGGAAGCTAGTTACGCAACACCACCAATCACTAATGTAATCTTACCGCGCACTACCAGTTACCACCGCAAATGAAACTGGACACCAGGTTCATTCACGACGATTTTCAGAAAGGGCAATGAAATGCACTTGTTAACGCAGTCAAATGTTCTGACCGGCTAGAAGCTGGGCTTTCAGATACCATATCGATTGGCAGACGCCCAGTTAATGACTAAATCAGTCCTGACGTTTTGCAAATTTTCTTGTTCTTCGGAGCTTGCTGTTATCAACACTCAACGTTGACCCGTTGCTACGAGTATCCTGGTCCACAACATGATACGTTAATGCACTACGTGACCTACGCTTTGGCCGTATCATCAATGAAGTTGAGTTGTAAAGAGCGACCAGAAATTCAGTCAACCACACTAAAGATAATTTAGCTCCCGATTTCAGATAGCTTTAGCGTAAACTCTCCGATCAGCAGAGTCATGGATGTTCGCATACTCTTCTACATGCAGAATTTCAGTCAGAACTAGGGTTCACACATGCGGTTGAGCATTATCAGTCAGCTCCCTAACTATTTGGCACTTCCCGCATGCCTTTGAAGAACACCGGTCTATGAACTTCACTAATCATAAACAGTCAGTGTTTACGTTTCGCAACTTTTCCGATAACCATCTAAAATAGATAAGATGTTATGCGTTTGTATATTGTGTCATGTGTACTTGACCATAAACAACTTCTCAGACCATCCGTACTATGTGGACAAAGTAATCGACGCAAAAGCTCATGAAAAGATAGACCTCTTAGACAGCCGGTCGGAGACAAACACGTTTAGACGTTCCTGGAGAAACTCTAGGACGTGTGAAGCGGACACGGCAAACAAGGGTAACAGAAAACCGACAGCCACGAGGATGATGGTGGAGATCAACGGGAAGGCAATGCAGAAAGCAGCACAATAAGAACCTACAAAGCTGGACCTGGTCGCTGCGAAGGCGATAAAACTAGGTTCAAAAGTCCGGCTGCCCGCCAGGACGTGATACGTCAGACAAGTTGAGGAGGGCGCAATATCTCCGACATTCTGGCCGAACCGGATCAAGATACCCGATGGTAGCCGTTGACAGAACGCTTTATTCACGATCTGACAACGACCGTTTCTGACCGACTCAGCGTTACTAACGTCATTCTACGACGGCACAGCAACGAGTTCGCACAGGCCATATAAGGGTCGTCGTTGCGAAGGATGTCAACTATCCTGATAAGAAACCACTGGAGCATCGAAAGATAATACGACGGAAAGCTCAAGGAATATTTTCGATCACTATAATATCACAGAACAGAACGTAAGACGTTTAAATTGTGGTAGGATAGGACACTTATGGAGAAGTCCTACATCAATGGTTTGTGAAGCTTAAGAATGGGGCTATTCGAGAAGGTTGTCGAGTAAACCAAACCGTAATCCACTATTCAAAAGGCTCTGCAACAGGTAGTGTTGAGGTTAAGCAAAGCCTGCCAATAAAGGAAACGCAAGTTGGCTGACTCTAAATCGAAACGACATCAAATAGTGGTTCAGTGCCATAAATAATCCGTTGTAGGTGTTGAAGAAGCTGGTTCTCGAGGATTCTACGACGGTTAAAACAGGCTGACGCCATTAGTGCACATGTATTCAAGCGCACCCGTCCAAACAGGAACCCGCATCCTGTGGCTGTACGGACTACCAAAGATACACAAAGACGGAGTATCGCTTAGACCGATACTCGACATGTGTAGTTCGCCCTATCACGCTGTTGCACAATGGCTTGTAGAAATCCTGGAGCCGGTCAAGAGAGAAATTCCGAAATACGATTTGAGAGACATTTGAATTCGTGGATACCATTACTAAACTCGATGTATCAGACAAGAAAATGCTATCTTTAGATGTTTGTCCCTATTTACCAATGTCCCCCTGGTCGCAAGAATACAATTTTTGTGTGATTACATCAAGAGTCGCCGGATTAACATTGGCCTGCCTGTGCCTGAGTTGAAAAGGTTATTAATGTTCTGTACTAGTAATATTCACTTTCAATTCAACGGTGAGCTTTATCGCCAGATTGATGACGTAGATACAGATTCACTGTTAGGCTCGGTAATGGCTGACACTTCTATGAGCACGATCGAGAATAACGAGCTGGACGAAACGATTAGAATAACCAGGTGCTATCGGCGATATGTAAATGATGTTTTTTGCGTACAAGACACAAGACGGAAGATTAACAGAAGCTTTTGGCCGTTTTTAACAAGGCGTATAAGAATGTTGTGTTCACTTTGGAACAAGAAACCGATGACCGCATGCCATTTTTGGATGTAGCACTTAAACGCAGATCAGACGGGTCGTTACAGCGAAGTGCATATGGAAAAAACCTGGAGTGAACAATATCTACACTTCCACAGATATGTACGCCGCTGGACAAAGAGCAAAAATATGCACGGAAGATACGATAGAACTGGAGATAAGCATGCTACAAGATATCCTTTCCAGTAGTGCCTTTCTTGAGAAATTTGTCACCAGAAAGACGCGAAGGACCAAAGCAAGCCCTAATTTACACAACTGATAAGAAAAAGATGTATATAACTTTGCCGTTCGAAGGGGATGCAACAGCCGAGTTGATAACGTACCAATTATCTGACGCGATCGGTAGTACTTATTATGCCGCAATTCCCGTCGCAACATTCCACTCAAAATGGACAGTACCATTTAATCTGAAAGACAATATGTTTAACAATGCTGCTTCTTTCTTGACCTATTTATTTGACTGTTCTTGTGGTTCAGAGTATACTGATCGCACAACTAGGCGTTTATCAGAGAGAATTCGTGGACAATGCCCGGCATGGCTTCGCCCCGGAATAACAAAGGACATTAACTCATCAATTCTGGCTCACCTGGTTGACTGTGACCGACAGATTCGAACAAGGCGTTCGGCAGTGTCCACTATAACCCGGCCGCCGTGGCACTGAAGATCAAGTGACGCATCCAGTCTATAGCCGGTGCGGTCGCAACCCGATTACGTTAATCGGATTTGTGTTCAAAAACAGCTCGTTTACACTCTGAGATTACCTTGGCCAAACACCTGCAGTCAACCCACGGGGCAAGTTGACCCTATCCCTCCCCAACTCAGCCAATTAACAGTTACTTCCTAAAATCTACCTCCCTTGTGATCATAACCACAACTACGCCATGGTTATGTTTTACCCAATCGCCTCATACGTACTATTTTTTCCCAATAACTTCATTCACTGTCACTTCGTTTGATATATAATTGTACCGGCCTAAGATGAGAATTCATCGGAAACAGCGCTGTACGCCGAAACCAGAATTGTTTCACATGATTTTTAAGGGGATTTTCGTTCATTTGAAGAATAACGTTGAACGGCAAAATCCTTATCGACAAGCCGAAAAACGAACCATGAATGATTTCAAACTGCCTCACCTTATCCTCTAAGTATATGTCACATTCGGCGTCGCGACCAAGCACCGAAAAACCTTAGGGTTGAAGTTGACGACAGTGAAATTTACCTTCGTTTATACAATGCATCACGTGACTGGAATTGATCTCAAGAAATAAATACAGCACCTTCAATGAAGATTGAAAAAATGTGCAACGGTTACTGAAAATTACTTTCTCAACATCTCTTTGAAAATCGCAATGAGTTACAGTCAGTGGCTGGGTACTAAAAAAGTCATCCATCCCGCCACGAGTCGATTCGAAATCCCACCAACAACGACCGTGAACAATAAATTACCATTGAGTTAAACAAAGGCTCGCCGCTTCACTAATTTCAGAAACAAGAGATAATATGATATTTCTCAGAATATCTGAGGAATGCGTGAGTCGATCAGTGAACCAATAGGGATCAGTGAGAATGATCAGTTCTGAATATTCCGCGGTTGAAATTGTGTAACGGAAAAGACGAATGGCAGTGTATGCAGAGAACAATCACCATGGACAGCTCCGACGGAATCAAAAACCAAAGAAAAGAATCGAGCGAATAGCCAAAGCAGGTGTGTTAGTGGTACAGAAACCGAGGGGTGATCCGCACCACGTCAAGTCCAACAACGTGAATGGTACGACACCAGTGTAGAGACCTGATTTTCTTCAGCGATTCAGCGATTGATACGCGGGTTTGAGATAGAGGCCCAAGGATCCCGGATTCAGTCCGTTTTTCTTGTTCGGTGTTAAGTGGGTGTCTGCAGATCTGAAAAGCATTCACTGAGAGCAGGGTATATCACTGCTCTTGGGAATTACAGTAAATATCACAAAATAGACTAAGATTACTCGCATAAAAAGATTTTTGGAAAATGAGGGCCAAGTGGTGTTTTAAAACGATCGCAAGAAGCGCTCCTGTCGACCTTAGCGGGATGACTGTTCCAGAAGTTAACAACCCCGTAGAAAAAGAATGCTGCCTAAGAAAGGTCCGAGGACGTAGTTTGAAAAGTTTCACGTAATGTCCGCGCCGAACGTCATCATTCGCTACAGTGAAGAACTGATCAACGAGGCCTACTCTGAAGAGGAAGTGTGTGAACATTAAGCCACCGCGGAGCCGTCGAAATTCAAGTGGGTATAATTCAAGAATTTCAAGCCGAGACTTT
>LUCH01002547.1:0-24702 GCA_013368495.1 Paragonimus heterotremus
TATGGCAGAAGTTTCGCCAAGGAGAATGACAACGTACTACCATCCGATGTATGTGAGTGTATGTCTGACGTGCAGATGAGTGTACGTGTTTATGGTTTGCTTTCTGACATGAACTATGCAGGAGTTTGCTCAATAAACGAATTCTCTGGCCAGGCGTCTTTTGCGGTCACAACAATCTAACTTCTCAAGCCATCGACTCTATGAGTCGCGAGGGCTCCAGCCCGGATGACGAACCCGATCTACAGTGCCCAACCCCTTCGTGAACGATTTCATTTGTCTACACCAGGTCATCACCTGTCCACCTCACGCCAGTCGGTTGCAGCGTCGGCAAACAGTGCTCGGTGTGGCAAACGACTAGCTGACATCCTGAGAACATGACCTAACCATCTAAATCTGTGCAAATGTAGTGACTGAATAAAAGAACTCGTTTGACAATTAGTGCCAAACACCCGCTTCCTAACCTCCTCGTTGCACACTCGCTGGTGCCACCCGATACGATTGACTGAACTATCCACTAAGACTGAGGTTCGCAATTGCATGTCGGTTCTCAAATATATTAAGGCAGAGTCACTGTGCCAGTTTGGCTGAATGTTCACTGTAATCTTGTCTCCGTTCATTCACATTCTGTACCCATGTTTCATGTCTAGTTTGTGAGGTTTAGGAGGAATTTTTTCGAGCACCTATATGAATGTATGTGTTCTACTGATCTAGCGGCTCCCAAACGTTTTTAGCGTGTATTCCATTACCAAACTCGACGTCACTACCTCTTTAGCTTAGTAAGCGCGACACAATTGCTTCCCTCCTTCGACGTGTATCATGTGAACGCGTTGGCTAAAACTTTCACGACGTAACACAGTTTACGAAATTTAGTTTGGGGCTTCACACACACTCAAAGGTCAGTGCGATGGATGAGTTTTCTGCAATGATATCTGCTTAGCAGTATGAGGCTTAAAGTCACACAAAAGCGATCTTCGATTCCCGATGCACATTCTGACAGTTAGGCTTCTCTATCATTTCACAAACTGTTTTTTGGTCGCCATTCAGGAAGAAGGGCGCATCATGATACTAACTGTCGGCCTATGTGAATTGCCGTGCGTTGAGGATTTCTAAGAATGACTGAGAATCCCAGTTATTCACTGCACAATGGGTCAACCTACAGCACGTAGAACTAGGTAAATAAAAAGCTTCCTGCATGCGTTCTCAGTGTTCGCATGATTCATACGAAATCCGCAATTCGGAAGAAGTTGTGCATGCATATATATACGTCGGAATCCGTACTGAACGGTTTTGAAGATGAACAAGAAATCATTAGACACGTTTAGTTTGAGAAGTTCAGCACTAGCTGATGAGACCTGGCGGAGGAAAACTCTTTCCGTAACCTATCAAGCATGTTATATGCATACTTCAGCATACGGCAGACAACAACCGATTATCGTCAGTGAGCCGTCGAGCATATCTTCACGCCACCACATTATTTGCGATGCTCAAACTATATGTAGGTTCGGCTTGGTGTGTTAGATGCGAGTGTCAAATATGCGCGATGTTAAAACGTTATTGCACGATGTTGCAGATTGGACGTCGAAGGAATGGGTATTCTTTTCATACCAAACGGCTTATTTAATATTGTAACTCTGGCGGTTTTTTCTTGAGATATGGTTGTTTAAGCCAAAGGATAGCCTGTTTCCTAACGGGTGACGCGGCTAGTAGATAATCTCGAATGCTGGGAATAAATCTCTTCGTGAATGTCACTAGTGCGTTTAGTACTATCCCTGTTAACGCAGCTTAGTTGGATAAGTTAGTGGACGTCGTATCGTAACCCTTTTGATGACTGTTCGTTTTATCGTCTAAATAAGAATGTTGCCTTCCGTAATCCAAAGACTGCAATCTTGGACATTTAGCTCAGGGTGATGGTTTACCATCGAGCTGTACACAGTAGAGAAACAATCCGTGTGAAACGTTGTGAATGACCCAACGAGTAACTCAAACACCGAATGTATCCCCTGAATTACTGACGCATAATTACTAAGTGAGCTATGATCATTTGCATTCCTCTTTCCTGGTTCCCGTTCGCTGGTAGTAATAACGGGGATTTTTTGGCACTAAAAAGATCACCAGCATTTCCGAAACGGCAGACTCGTACCTGCTTCTTTATTTATGTATGTTGAACAAGAGCCAGTTGCCGGTAGCTGAACTGTGTAAAACGTTCGAATCAGTACAATTACTGTAACATGATTCTCCACGTATTATGGTGGGCAATTGGCTGGCCGTGGACTGTCGAACGTCACTAAAGTAAAACAGCGGAGTTCTCGGTATGGATCTCTGTGACCTACAGCTATGCGCACTGTACCAATTTGGGAATGAATCTTCAATATTTCAACGGCGACCTTGAAGCCACAGGATCTGGGAATTATCGGAACCATACGACGCTGGGTCGTATGTTCTAGACAATTTCAGAAAAGCAGCCTCATCTGGTTTGTCTTCATCAATCAACTTGTTCGTTCTTCCCAAGTAATAAGTGAATTACCGGTGCACGAAAATCACTTTTGCATTCAATGTTGACTATCACAATACAACATTAATTAAATGCTCGTGCAGGTGGTCAACGCCCAGACACTCATCGATCTTTGAGACAATCGACGATAATGCGGTCGACCTGTAATTATCGGACTCTTGATCGCCATTACAGACGTGCTATACATTGAAATTCTGTTACTTATAAGTGGTGTGGCAGATTTTAATAAGTGTCACAATTTCAATGCTTGACAGTGGTGCTGGTAAATTTCGTCATGAACCGTTTGAAAAATCCTGTTGGATCAGTCGATCTGCTTTATCATTCATTCATGTTGATATGTCTGTTTTTAGTTGACTCCACTAGTATATTTCTTTTTCGGTCAGATTCGAATACGCGGATCAAATCTGGAAGAAGTCTACCACCTACATCAATTTTCCTATTGAGAAGTTGGAACCTTTACAACCAGGAACGAGTTACGGGTTGTACGCGGTTGTGGTATGTAGAAACAAGGGTGTTTGCATATTTTTTCATCACCGTCATGTATCTAGTATGCCAGACAAGAATTGTTCGTTGTTGCTTCTTGAATCTTGCATCGGTAAACTTACGTATCATAATTGGACGTCTGTTTACTTCATGAATCAGATTTCAAAAGTTTCAGACTTGATCTGATGAACGTTTATTGTAAATACTGTAAGTTAGGAATAATTCACGAAACGCTGGTTAGTCTGGAACACCTTTCCGCGTTTGAACCATCACTTGTACTTGGCAATATCTTGTTCGCAAGGTGCGACGAAGACTTTGTAGCAGTTTTCTTTTATGAGTCTCATTTGGTTGATAAGATGAAACTGATTTTATTGGATGTAACGAAGTTCCGAAAAGCGAACAGCAGGATGTGTAAGATTGCGTTGATTGGTAGTCGAGTCACTGAGGCCCTAATTGGAGTCCTGAAAAACGGAATTTCACCGGAGGTTAAATTCCATGCTTTATAGCCAATAGGTTCTTTCATTTTACGTTTGGTTGTTTTTCCAAAGGTTAGTGAACAAATTACGCGAGTTAGACTGATCCAAGCCGCATGCAACTATTACCACACCATTACGCAATGTCTAACCGTTAACATAAACGCGGCTCTGTCAGGTGCAAGTTTCGTCAGTATTTCGTTTACTTCACTACCGGCTCTGTTTTGTAATGAGTGTACAACTTATAGTGATTCCATTATAAGTTGTTAGCTATCACGGCTAATCTGTTGTGGCTCTCTGAGAGCTCAGTCACTTACCTGAGAATTTGTGCGTTTTACCTTGTTTCACTTTGTAGTCTAGGTAAACAGTTCTTCGACTAGATCTACTCACTATGCCTCTGGAATGTTTAGAAAGAGAATGGATGTAAGCTTGTGACATTGCATTCCGTCACAGCAGGTTGCAGTGGTTCTTCTGAAACAGACGTGAACCCACAGGCACGTTACGCACGATGTCCCCCCCCCTCAACACATTGGCTGATCACTACCTCTCGGACATTCGTATATGCACGTGTTCATTTGCGCAGTTAAATCTGTAACACATCATCGGCTCCATCCTGTAAGTAATAAACGTATTCTGGACTGCGTGAGATCGTGTTACTGGTAATCGACCTGGTCGTACATGACAGTTTTAATTTATTGTATTCCTACTTACCACATAATAAGCGAATTAGGTGCGTATTTGCATTGTCTGAGAAGTTACTGGAAAAGTTATTCTAATCAGTAATCGGGAAGCAGGTTGATGTAGGACAACCAACGACGTGTAGCGAAATTTCGTCTACGCAGGTAGATAGCCCATCCGGCTCCTTTCAGAAATGAACACCACATGTGCGTTCTGCTCTTATGAGAGCCAGTTAGTAGTGCGCCTTCTTGCTGTTGCTGTGATTTCTGTTGCGCCTCTCGTTCTCATGAAGCAACCCTATTGAACACCCTCCAAGTGATCTTGAACTAACATGCCTAGACGTTTTTTCAGTCTGCTAATTATGTTGACATAATCGGCGAGTAATTATTAAATAAACTGTGCTGGAAACCCCACCGCTTCTGAGGTGCACACTGTAAAGACCTTAGCATGACTAATAGAATACTATTGGCAAACTGGACGTCATTGATTGATGTGCATATGAATCATGGTTCACCAATATTTATTGCCCACTTTCTTATTGGTCCTGTGTCCTCGTTTCTTTCGGCTTATTTTGCTTCTTTTTTGTCTTGTAACACTCTTGTGTTCATCTGGAATCCCATCACGTGTGCCTCAAGGTTTTCGAAATTTTATACGAAAAACCACATTTATATTCGTACACCTCCATCATTTTGCTACTGATGGGGCTCACACAATCTAGAGTTGACTCACATATTTCTATCTGCATTCCATTTCTTCTGCAGAACCATTTTGGCTCAATGGAAAGCGGTCATTGTAAGTCCCGATCACGAGTTAATCGTGTTGTAGTAACCTGTGAAGCCGTTTTTTTCGCTCTGATAATAGTAACCGTGGCAGTTATTTTACTCACTAGTTCGATTCTTTAATGTGGTGCCGTTTGAGCCTTCTTGTCAAAGTTTACTTGTCACTGCTGGCGGTTTTTTCATGATCGAAAACTACTGTTTATGCACACTATATTCACTGTGAACGCAGGTCGCCTCCTTTGATTTTGTTCTGGCAAGAACCCACCTCAGTATAACTGTTATGCGCCTTAACCTGTCCAAACTAAAAACAAGCCGAAATGTAAAATCTCGATACTTTATCTAACCGCTAATAAACGTTGCAAGCTCTACTTTCATCAAGAAGTTTTCGAAAGTCTGCAGAACACAATCTGGACAACATATTAACATGTCCTCACCATCTGCCTCTCCTTTCTGACTTATTTTAGTACACGATGCGATAGGCAGTAGGTTGATATTCGCAAAACGTGTGTGGGTCAGTACAGTTTATGTATGAAACCAACGCTCATACCCTCATTATTGCACTTGATATTTTAGGTGATGGATTGTCGACGTACGCCCAACAGTACGAAGCTGCTATTGTACCAACGCCGTAAATATGCGGAGATTAATGAATGTCTTCCGGGCTTCATATCTTGATTACTATGCTAACGTGGTTAATCAACAGAATAGACTCGACCACTCTGGTAAATGCAGTCGTGAGCCCCTCCCGAACTATCTTCATCGACATAATGCACAAGCATTATTTCCTGACATGTTTACAGTTGTACACTGTTTACCAGTTTACTGTGGACATCTGAAACAGTGTACATAGAGTCACTGACTAGGGCGATCTCACTACCATATCCCAAGTTTGGGCCAAGTACCGAGGAAGTGTTCTCCATCCCTTTGTCAACTTTCGAGCAGGACGCCATCTAAAATGTTAACGTATAACTACTCAGATCACTGGGGTCAGGTTGCCTCGTGGTGCCAATGGGAAAACTGACATCGGGTGGTGTTTTTGACAAGACTAGCTGAACGTTGTTTTGATCCGCTCATTGCATTATTACTTCAGTGTTCTCATTGTTTTCAGATACCGCCTTCTGTCGTGGCATTCGTGATGGAGATTGGTACGAGTACGATGATAGTAACGTGTCTCGGATAGCCACATCTCGCATCAAGGTATGTTTCATCTTGTTGATCATTACCTGGGCAGCATTCATACGCCTATTTCACCACTGTGGGAGCTATGCGGCTCTTCAGTTCTGTTTCACGCGTGGTTGCTCACACACTTTTTTTTTATTTGGTCCGGAAAGACATACTTCCATTGACTAGATTCACAGATAACTGGTGACTTTCGATGGTAATAGATTTTCTTCATCTAAAAATCACCCAGCAACTGTTCAGTTTTCCTCTCAATCTTTTGACTAACCGCTACCTAATTTACTAACCATGTTAACGGTTTTAATATGAGATGCACTGATCACACGTGCTCATGTACAAATACGCGACTAAATCTTTTGAGGTGCGTCGCCGGGATTTATAACACGCTGATGGTTTGATATTACGAGAATTCTATAGAAACTAAGTTTTCAAAATCTCATCCTCTAACAAACTTCAGAGCCTGCATCGAGCGCTGTACAGTTTATCCAATTCTCAAACAGTACGCTTGTCCATTGGCTGCGTGGGCATAATACTCTCTGATTGAGGTGTCTTTCGCGAGTCATTGTATTTCATATTTTGACCCACGAGACTGCGTTTACTTTCCAGTGGAAACCGGTGGTCATTATATCGATTCTTGCATCTTTCGAACGACTACGGTAGTCAGTCACATTCATGTCTTTCAAAGATTCTACATAAATGAATCAAACGTAATTTTCTAAGTTTCACTTAAGGATGCGCTCGGTCCACGCAGTTATCCTTATTCCACCGTCTTTATCCGTTCGAAGTCCAATTGTGTTCACTTATCCAGGTTATCAAGCGGCGTTTTCGCACTGATTGAAGCTGATGCTCATCTGTAGTGCATACACAGTCTCACTATGTCAGAATTTCCTCATATCTCTGGGTGAAGCCATTCATGGCTTACATATTTGGTTTTACTGTACACTAGATTTTTGGGAGCATTTCTGAAAGTGACGACGAGATTGGTGTTTAAAAGCGTTCGTTTTCGTTGCGTTTCCTTTGAAAGCAGCCCAAGTTGCTTTGGTTTTCCCATTCAACCAATTTCGCATTCTTGAGCCTCTTACAACACCTCACATAACCTCAGTACGTTTGGCTAAACTTGTTCTAGGCAGCGCATATCCCGCCATCCAGTGTCACCTTGCCATGATTTATCAACTAGCGAACTTGGTATCAATTACATCTTCCGCCGAAACCTATCTGCGTGACCACGGGCTACCGATTTAGAAAAAGTATTTGGCGTTTTCATCAAAAGTTACCGTCTGTGAAATTTGACCGGGTTTTTATTATAATTGGACTGAATGAAACCCCACTGGATGACCTGCAATCCCATAAAATTTTAAATGTTGATATACGTATGATGAGTTCGGTCATTTTCCACACTATTATTCCACCGTTGTTAACCAAAATTCTATTTTTCTAGAGCAATGCTGCTTACATTCTCTTCTACGAACGCCTCCCACGTACCCAGATATTTTCGGATCAGAAAAACTTATCTGCTTAGTCCAGATTTATAAGGATTGAATACCTCTTCCTCCTTCTGCATGCTGAATGTTTTCCGTAACCGAATTCCGTGCATTCCAGCATTTCCCAGTTTGTGATCACATACCCAAGACTTACAAGAATCTGCTTTCATTTGCAGACAATCCCCTATATTTGATTCTCTTTGGGTTTGCTAACAAGTGTGTTTCACTTTGTAAACGCTCTACTGTCAGTGCAATGAGTATGTCAAACGCTAGCCTTTATTTCAGAATTGTTCCCCCAATGTGAATTGCCTCACCGTTTCTAAAAATTGTTACATTTGTCAGATTCAGAGACTATTTGTTAATTTTCCCATTTGAATACAAACTGTTTTCGGCATGGTTATTTCTGATGTGTATTCAGCTTTTTTCCCTGTTGCTTGTGTGTAGTTTCAAATCAACTTTTACAGCTTATGCATCACACTGTCTAATTTGACATTCTCAAAATGTATCACTTTTTAAAAAGTATCTATTTCCGCCACTTTCCCTATTCTATTCTGTATAATTCTTGCGGTTTCTTGATATTGAGCCGTATCACCTTGATAGGTTACACATCTCAAAATATTCACATGTCAACTGGCAACGCATCCCACATTTTCCATGCGAACATGACTGTACAATGTAGCAGTTAGTTTAGTTTCTCAGCTATCGGTCTCACTGTATCGGCTCGGGTTTGTCAGTCAGGTTTGTAAGTAGCCACTCGAGAGTCAGATGAACGTATGGAACTGAGGCCCATTCATTGTTGATTGCATGGATGCAGTCTAACACCAGATTCATCACAGATGAGCAATCTCTAGACCTTGAACATCAGGGTGATTCGTGTTTTATTCAGGCTCGTCGATCCGATGAGCAACAAGCAGAATAGTTATGAAAAAAGTATCAGAACCGCGTAGTACTCAATTTTCAGTAGCCAGATCTATGGGTGTATTCCGAGTAGCATTTCAAAATGCCATCATCCTGGGTTGTTGTCAGGGAGTACGTTGAAAGTGGATCCTCGTGAAGGAGATACCACTTATGAGTGGAACTAATTATCGACGATGTCAACGGAACTGCTTTTCAGTTGTTTGTGTGGATGCGAAAAAGACAGAGTCGAAAGTTTTTAAAGGCTAGCTAAAACTAATTCTGTTTCCTGGCGTGACCTGCGGATAGTCTCCACTCTTGATTATCCGTAATTATGAGATGCGCGGTGAGTCTGTGTTTGCGCAGTCACTCGCATAATGCCGGGATGACGCGTTCAACCATTACCTTCTGGTGATCCAAGATAAACAAACTGAATGTAAAGCGGCATCGTATCCTGCAGTTTTCTTTCCGATATCACTTCCCACTGCACTGCTGTCGAATTTTCCGATATCCAGCGAATATTGTCGCCCCCTCGCAACGCACCTCAGTTCTTCAACCTTTGGTCGATGACCTGTTATCTCTGTTTGGTCACCAATAAGCTTAAACGCCCTGGCTCACTGTTATCCATTTAACAACTCAGGGTATCAGTTCGTACACCCAATTCATCTGTTCAAATCATGCGACCAATTATTTTTTATTTCACTTCACTTGATAACCAGCACGGCTGAATGACGAATAACTGAAAATAGGCTGTTTCTTCAATCGCCTTTTACCTCTAACTATGAAAACGCTAACCAAAGTGAGTTAGAAGGTGAGGTAAGAGAGATTGTGAACTGCGTGATTGCTAACGTTTACGCAATCATTGTTACAAATTGTGCATTGAGATTGCTCGTGGGTTGGTGGAAATTAAGTGAGTGCACGAACTTCTTCTGAACGCAGATGTCAGAATTAAGTATCCGGATACTTTTTTTCCACATAATTATCATTTTGTTTACTGTCGATAAACTTTCGTCTTTTAAACATACGATTTCCTTTATTGATAGTCTCACGCCTGCTATCGTAAGTTGTTGCCTAATCAGCGATTGGCTGATCACGCGACCAAGTAGATGGAATTCCCTATTCATTTTACTGTGCAGATTTGGTTTGGAAACTGTAGATCTTGACTGCATGCTTAACCCGCTCACCGCGTTGAGAGAACGGCGCAAGCCTACGCTAACCCGTGTTGAAATCACACCATGTCATCACAAGGAGAACTTTGTTTGGGCCCAGGGAAGTTGAGTCGAGACATCAACACACATTCACATAACAACAGAATCATATGGCTATAACTTGCGTCCATTTGACTAACTTTGGCGTCAATCCTTTATTGGGGGAAATGCCCAAAAGTCGCGAAAACAACCAGATCTTTGATGAGACTCGTACGCATGATCTTCTGAGTAATGGGAGGACTGGAGAACAAGGTTAATCATCAAACTGCTCACAGTTGATTGCATATTGATGTGATAAGCTGCACAATAAAACAGCGGTGTGGCCGGAGTGTGCACCTCTTGGCAAGAGAAAAAGTTGAATTAATTAAGTCGGTTGAGGATGGTTCAGCCGTCAGTTTCTGGGGTATACATTTGTGCACGAAAGCTCACATCGAGAAAAATTTATTGCCCACCACTAAATGAAGATACCCCAATTGTTTCTTGATAAACGTAAGGGAGCTTCATCGTATAGCTTTTGGCATGATTACCGCGGCAAACAAAGTACTTGGAGGACGTTTCGTTCACCAACTCATGGGATGCCATGGACAACAACATACGGTTTATCGAATCGATAGAACCATTTTCTACTTGGTCTGCAGTGGGATGTTCGTTAAGAAGTGCAAAAATGCCCAACCGTCACCAACTGTTGCGGGTAGCAATTGTCAGTGGATCGATGTCATGACTGGAGCCATGGTGGTACATTGTGTGCTGAACGGTGAATAGAGCAAGCAATGGCTATTGGTGTTTTTGAAATAGCTTAAAGTACACATCACTAGTAAAAACGTTATAGTAGTCCGCGATAACACATTGCCATGCGACTTTGGAACAGATGTTTCAAGTTCTTATGTATCGTAGTGGACAGCTGCTCAGACTGGCACTAAACTTCTTCATATTGAACCCAGTCGAAGGTTGACGGAGTATGATAAAGACAAAAGTGAGACAACATTTCTTGCCAATTTTGGTTTTTCTTACAGGTCGGTGATCTGACTGATATACTAAGTTAACGGAATAAGAGTTGTGTTTGTTGGAGAATGTTGACGCAACTTGTTTAACAGAGATTTCTCCTGAAATTCTGTATTAATGCTGTCAGCTGAGTGTGAAATTGGGTGGCATGCTTCCGTTGCAAGATTGTGGCATTTTTCTCTTTAGGGCAGATATATTTGTTTTGGCACGGTACGATTTTATAGGTGTATTTATGCGCTTTTCCTTCATTGTGTGATGAAATTAGGCTATGGATCCTAGAGGTTCGTATCATGATACTAACGATGGGGTTTACGTTGATAGGTGACAAAAGCTTGTCGGACGTGCCCGCTCATTCAATTTCTAATAAGTAGCGTATCCTAATCAATCACCCATTATTAGCTAATAATGAAGCCGTCTAAGTACGAAATCATGCGATGCTCGAAGGAGTTACTTGAATAACAAGTTTCTGACTAAGAAATAACACAAAACGGAACCGAAATAACTAATCATCGGCGTTCTCACTGCCTAAGAAAACTTTGTGACTGATGATTCGTCCGGTGACTTGATGTGCAGTGTCTGCTTAGTGCTCGTTGCTGAATCAGATTATCTTTATTCAACCACGACTTCGCCCAAGGTGATCAAATCATATCTGAGTTGAGAGCTGATAGCTTTTTTGTTTTCGGCAACAAAATGCAGACGTTCGAAAGGCACCAGTTACTGGACGTTCTAGTGATGTGACCTACGAAAAAGAATAGCCTTGCCGTATTACTGTTAGGGAGTCCATTTTTTGTGTATCCAAAACTGCCTGTGTCCTGGAGAAAAACGAGTAATCCAGTCAAAACTTAACGGAACTGTCCAGAACGGTCGAGAGATAATCGTGGTTATTTTTTCTTCTTTATTCCATTATGTTCATTGGTGAATTAGTGACCTCGACTATTATTTTTCGTAACTATCCTTCCATTTCCTAATTCTAGAATGCTTTTAGGTCACTATGTCTTCGTGAACTCCTCGTCAGCAATACTACAGACTGATGAGTTGACACTACCCAGGTGTTTGAAACGATCGACAGTCTCCAACGACTCATCAGCTATAACAAAGATAGGGTTAATGCCAATTCAATCTTGTAACAACACTGTACACTTTGAAGTGTATATCGTACAAGTCGGGCTATATCATTTAACCGATTTAGTATGGTTTACATTTTCTCTGCAGAAGAACTAAATGAAGGAGAAATAAGTCTCACGGTCCTTACACCGACTCTTCGTAGGTTTTTATTTTCAGTTTTCACCGACATACTGAATAAGACAGTGTTGTGTGGTTCTGATCACTACTGCGCGCATTAGATGTAGTCAGCGTTACATCAGACTTTTATTTTCTGCAATGTTGAGACTTTATAATATTTGTCTTGTACGAACGGGGTTTTACTTATTGTTTGTAAGTTCGTTGAATGCTGTTTCTACATAACAGGCTTTCGTGTAACTTTGATCTCTCCCCCATAGCACAGCGATAAGCTGATCAAGATATTATAAAAATGCGAGTGGCCTCAAATGTAGGTGTTGGAAATGAACATTTATTACCAGGGGTTTAGTAGTTACCTAATGTTCATAAGCGTCAACCTCGGAGGGGAGGAGTGATGTGTTAGTTCCAACCCTCGGTTGCATACATCGGCAAACAGTCACTGCATCTCAGTATACCAAAGATACAGTCGAGGTTGGTAGCAAGGTGCTTACTACTGTCCCGGTTGACATTTCATGTTAAGTAATGAGGATTTGCAATGTGTTTTTCACTTTTTTTTAGTGCCGGTCAATATGTCCAGACAAGTTATTGAGAGCATTCCGGATAACCTATACACGTCTGCAGTAGCCTTGCTACACGTCTTATAGTTGCATCATCAAAGGAAGAAGTGGTACATCAACATCCACTGAATGTTGACTGTAGGATATGGTTAGACTCACTGTTGACTTCACTGAGACTGAAACCTCGACTTATCTAAAATGTCGCAAATATTAGAATGCAATACTTTTCCAGGTTTCCGAAGGCTGCAACTTCACAGACTTGGGTTTATTTACTACCGTGTAACTTGGTGCTACCCTAGGTGGTATATGAGTAGTATCTTGTCAGGAATGAATCTTTGAACCTGTTCGTCTGCTCTTAGCAAGCCCATCATGCACTGTCAATGTACCTTCAGTACGCACTTACAATGCTACTCAGTATTTACTTTCCCGAGCTTACGCCCAGTCAGTGTCTGTGTACAATATGCGTATTCCGCACCGCTCGCGTAATCACATTTGAGCATCGTAACTAGACAACTCGATCATCATGACCTCTGTTTCAGCACCCAACCATAGTTCTGCGGAGCTGTGAGGATGTGGGGACTGATCGACTCTATGGTATTCAGTTGTCAAATCTAGATTATCATTTGTTAGTAACTGTGATATTGTGTGATTCGATCAAATACTCAGGTTTTATCTGGTAGACGTCCGCATTGATTTGGTAGTGCAGTTTACTACCGCCAGAGTACATAGTTGCTTCACACGCCTCTTGAGATGAAGGACGATACTAGTGTTAAATCGTTCCAGGATTTAGTAATACAATTAAGCGACACTGACTTATGGGGTCACAGAAGAGCAATTGGCCAAGCGTGTGAGCCTTGAACTCTGGTATTCACGCGTTCACTCACCTGCTATGTAGCGACCTTCCCACATACGATTTCTAGGTTACGGATTCGACACTGTGTTACTGATTGCGCGAATGTACTCAATTACCCCCTCCTCCAGTTTACTGCGTCATGTGGAGTGCACCAAGCGATTCAGAAGATTCACTGTGCAAGCAGGATTCCCCATTCGCGATAGGTTTAACTAACGCCACCGATGAATATGGAGATCACTATGGATGCATACTGTGGCAGATTTGATCGGTTAGAGGAGACTTGACAGCAAAAAGCTGGATTCAGTGTTCATCGATGGCGTTGGTGTCTTCCAACGTGAACTTGTTAGGAAATCCTGCTTGGGTGGTCGATCTCCTGGATCATATGGTGGATCCCATATGACAGTTAGTTGGGTGGATAACTGAGTTCAAGTGAGACATTTCTGCGCTTCTGATGTGGCTCCGTAGGTTAGCTGATAGAGCGTTCGCCGCGTTTGGGCATGTTGTTTCTGTCGCCGATTGCAATCTAGTCCATGTCTAGATTTTTCACAAATTACCACATCTGCCACACTACTTGTCAGTAGTATACGAAGGTTGTTCGTTTTTCCGTCGATTCACCTTCCGAGCAAACGATGGTAATGTTTTCCCGGTGACGTTTGATCTGATACAGAAGCTTCTTTGATTCAAGTGAATTAATCACAAATTCAAAGGTATGCGTGACAGGCGGGACTTAAATTACTAAGTTATTTCGATATTTTCAAGTAGTAGGTCAGTGGCACGGAACAAAGGGACAAAGCTGCATTTCGGTTACTGACATTGCTAGAACAGGGGTATGTAGAGGTGAAAGTAGAAATGAGCTCTATACACTCGGCAAGATGAGTTGATTCCAGAAGAGAATGCATGATAAAACATCTCTGTGCTTTATGCGTTCAACTCTTGTCACTGTTGCAAGCCAGTTGGATCGATCCAAAGCCGGCTCCCATGTACTCCAAAAGTCGTCGCTCTATGTTTCATTCACATTACTTTTGGTCCTCTTAGCTCCACCGGTCTCTTCAATAAAACGTTCCCGGGCGTTTCTAAATCATAATCTACTTACCTGGACATAGTCTATTTCAACTTCACTGTACGTGAGTAACAATTGCGGGATCTTAAACAGTGGTTTCAGGATCTACATACACTGTTCATTCATTTCTGTTACCAGTTGTCTTGTGGTTCACCCAATGTAAACCAGCTTTACATTTCGTTTCATATATTAGTTCTCTTAGCGGGTTAAAAGTCTTTCAGGCGCACCAGGAGTGAATACGATACTCCCTTTTTTAATAATAATCCTGGTGCGTACTTCTTGTATGACTCTGAAAATATCTCTTGACTTGTTTTCTCTTGTGGAATAGCAGCTGGACCTTCGATATTGGGATACGTGCTCTCTGTGACTACCTTTTCAAATGACTTTGTCGTGTTAATCAGTCTAGCTATCGGTTTTTTTTGTTCTTCCAGTTTGTGGCCACCGGCGTCCATAATAGCTTGCAGGCTCGTGTAGTCTGGGCACCTTTGCAGTTTAGACTATCCTGCATATCTGTTGAATTACGGTAACTAGTGGTCTTCTGGTACTGCAATACGTTGTGGACTAAACGTCCTAGAGGTGATCTCCGATGCTTGATTAATTTCAGTTATATAATTAATCCGATAGTTGAATCGATTTTCAATTGTTCTCTTCTCCCTTCCTCAATGTTCCCAAAAGTTTCAAGTACGTCACACCACCAGATTTTCGGCAGTTTACCAAATAGGTTTGAGAGTTTTCATTCAAACCTTCTTGGGTGAATGTTAGCTACTGTGAAAGATTCTGAGCGTCTCATATCCCATCCCTGTTTTTAAGAATATTTCCTCCAATCGTAAACGAAGTCGATATTAAGACATACGGCTATTCTGATCCCTAATTTATTTGCAATTTGGTTCGTCTTTTGCTGGCCGGTAATGCCTGTCATTAATTTCCTGGCAGTCTCTGATGCTAAAACTGCCTTCTTCAGCACATAGTTGAATAATGACGTTATTTGGGAATTCGTGGACTTTTCATCTAGCTCAGTAGACTGGTCCAGTTGTTTTTGCTGAGTTGTTTGAATTATTGCTTACACGAACTAATGTTTTCGCTATCGCGTGGTAACCTTTGGGTACACTCCTGGCAACCACGTTTTGCGAAGATCTTGTCATCAGGTCAATACGCTAGGGGTTCGCGGTCATACCTAACTGTTATACAACTATGAAGAAAAGTGTAAGCCCTATACACGAAGTAATCAGAAAGGAAATGTCGGGGACTGTTATGAACCCTCGCAAAAAAATATGCTGGTTCGTCCACAGTATAATAATGCGCTTGGTAGAAATCGGATTCTCCTCCTTGTAATAAGTAAAACAGAAAAGCTCGGTCCCGAGAATAACACAGCTATCTCTGTTAATTGCTCCCAAGACAAACCAAAATACAGGTGCGAAAAGCAACTTTGTCCTGCTTCAAAACCACTTACATTGAGGAAGAAATTACAGGATATATCAACCTACAAACCTCGAATCAGAAGATCGAGGAACAGTAACCAAAGATAGTTATTAAGGTCACTAAGCCACCAATGAGAATAGCGGAGTGAAGGCCGAACAGATAAGAAAGAATAATGAAGGTTACCTCTCACCCGTTCACGACATTCCCGCTCATTCTGATTAGATAAAATCGTTTTTTTGAAGAAAGAAGCGATTATGAACGGAAAAAATGGATCCCCCTGGCAGGGACCTAACTTCTGCGTGCTGACATTGCTTATCTAAAGCATTTATCATCAAAGTGCCTACATCTTACAAACAAGCAACTAAACTGTAAGTGAAAGTAGGGCGTTATTATCAAGGCGGCTTTCACCGTTCTGAGTCATTAGGTGCACATACTTCGCAGACAACCCGTTCGAACAACGACAGCATTCACGTCACTAGGCCCGATTAGCCGCCATCCCACCTGTCGCCTTATTCACACAGTCAGCCCATTTAATGCCGGTATTTTTCGGAGACACCTAAGATTGAATCCCGCACGATTTATCTAGGTCTCTGACCCACAGAGCAAGGCTGAGTGCACTCACTTAGTAAGCTCTGCTATCAGTTGATTAATGGGCGTATTTGAGGCGCCACAGGTGACAAAGAATATGAAAAACTGCGTGTTTTCTCTGTCCTCGTGGACATTCCGTGGGCTGTATCATAAACTGATGAGACGACAATACCCACGTAGTTGAAGTGATTGACAATCTGTAACGGCCTGCCTGTGATAACAAATGGAGTCAGCGCCAACCTGTTATTGTAACAGTCAAGTCGAAGGCAGCCTTCAAGTTCAAAGATGCCACATTTGCTGACTGAGAAAAGAAGTATCAATTCTCTAGCATCTATCACAAGATGAACATTTAGTGTTTCCGTGTGTGTCGGTACTTTGCGTTCTCACCACAAAAGCTGTACCTGTACTTACTTTCAACCTATTTATTCATTTTGCATTTCTGTTGTACCTTGTTGTGCCTATTTCATATTTTCGACCTCAGATTGCCCAGTTTTTTTTTTACTTCAAGACAACACTCTAAGAGTAGCGTGCTTTTTGAAGATATTCCCGTTCGCCGAAAACCCAGAATGCACATTTAATGATTCATGCTTCTTAAATTTAATACTTATCAGAATTTCCCAAGTCTATTTGGAAAGCATTCGTTCTAATTACGGGGGTCGTAGAATTGACAACTACAGAACTGTAGATTATCTCCCCAAGTGTCTTCCCTGAGGAGGCACATGCTTTTTCCGTTACACTTCATAACCTGAGTGCAACGTTTCTAACACGCCTTTGTCAAGTGCCTCATTAATGGTTGGTTTCAGTTTATCTCATTCTCACCTTACAGTGCCCTCCGACTCTTAGAGCTTGGCTTTCTTACATTTTTTGATACTTGAGTGTGCCCGATAAATTCTTGATTGAGTGTGAATAAGAACCACAGATCGGTCAGTTTAGTACATGCATTCCGTAAGGAAGAAGCCACATTCTTTTGTCGTAGGATCTGTATTGTTTTACTAAACGATTGTTTTCCCGCGCTCATGTGACCTGGTAAATAGTAACGAAGACCCTACCATTACGTTGATAAGTGCTTCGACGTTAGTCATCATTCGGTGCAACCGGTTGGTTCATACCTGTCGTTGGAAACACACTCCATACCGCTACTGACTGTTTTTGGTTGGTCTTAAACATATAGCCTCCCTTCAAAAGTCATGCTAGTACTACTCCCACGCATCAGGGCCATTCAGATTGAACCCATTTTCAACAGTGAACAAGTTCTGTGGCTGATTACGCTATGTGAGTAAACGTTGCTTCAATCAATGGACTTGTTGGAAGACTTGTTCAGCACTGAATGTTGCTCTCTGATTCAACTCAGTGGAACTGGTATTCGATAGCACACTCGGTTCAGTAGGGACAATGTTGAGGCATGACTGTCATGGATGTCTGTGGTTTTGTGCGCATAGTTAACTGATCGTATAACTTCTACTACGATGAGCACGAATGAGCAAGGTATTCTCATTAATAAGCAGTCATGTTACATTGCGCCGTTAACTCAAGGCACAACATTTCATCGACTCTGGTTCGTGGTTATTCATTTGATAAAGAATGTACGTATACAATAGATTTGAAAATTATACTGTTTAGCACTTTCGATGAATATCTTCATCTAAGACCAAGTTGTCCGTTTATCTGCCTCCGAATATTCGATCCACGAATAGGTTGTCCACAATTCGGTATGTGTAACCTGCTGTGCTATTACATTCTTTTGTACATACTTGTTTGAATGGTAAAGATGTGTACATCCACGGTCATTTGTGTAGCTTCCTCCTTCAGCTGATTACGCGTTTTTTTTATGATGCGTATTTTGCTCACTGCGAGGTTGTAAGTGACAGTGAAAAAGTATTGCAGCTGCGAATTTTTTGAGCACAATATTCAATATACCTATTTTTCACGGAGGCAGTTTATAGTCTTTTCATACCTAAGCTTGCTAACCAAAACGTGACACAAATTCGAAGTGTTACCTCATTTGGCCTCTGAAAGTGTACTTTCTATTTCGCGGAAAATGTGGTTGCAGAAAAGGCTTGATGACTTTCCAATACTTAGTGCAAATAAACATCAGTTTTCTTCATTTCTTTTTTTCACCGAAGAACATTCGGTTGTTGATATTTCGCCTTGATAAACTTAAAAACAGAGTGCACATTTTTAAAACCCAAACGAAAATCGTAACAACCAAGAGTGACTTCACACATAACAACAAACTCTAACTTTCGTGGCACTTCAATGCGGCTTCTGTTGTAGCGGTTCCGCAGTTCATATGTGACACGAGTTCGGACGTTGAGTGTACGTTAGCGTCCAACACAACCCCGACTAAGGCGTTTTTTGTCAACGTCTAATTAGTGACCACCACTGTGTTCGCATTGATTTATAAGATACACTAGTCAATAAATTGAGCTTTCTCTTATGAAATCAGCTCCAAACAACCCGGCGATAGTAAGCGCAACTAGCAAAACTTGGAAAACCTACAGGCTGGTTCCGTTTTGTGATAGCTACGTGCGTATATTTCACCCCAAAAGTCGCGCTGTAAGGAATGCCTACAGGTCTTCAGTTTACTGTTTTCACGCCACCTGACATCTGCTGCTCTGTATGCTGTTTCGATTCACAGTCCTATAATTAGAGGTAGTCGAGGTCATTTGGGCACCGGCCTGTTTGCTTTGCCCTACTTCTGGGTAGCTTTCGGCTTGTCCCGTGCCGACTTGTTGCCCTTAAAGTCTCAACGATATCTCTGGTCATCAACGGAAGTTGTGGTAAACTCCACAATGGTGGGCTCTTCTAGGCCGTATTTGTGTCAGATTATTTACTCTTCAGTCTTAAATATACGACTTTAATCCGAACATCCTGTTTTTTAAACAACTGCTCCTACCGTAGTTACTATTATTGATCTACACAATTTACCAGAAAGAGCTATTGCTGTGGGTTATTGGAATTAGTTCTGATTTACCAGATGTTTGGAATTGAGCACTATCCACATCGAAACATATGGTCAATATAGCGTCGGTTTCGAATTATCTGCTCATTTTCTGATTTTGACCTAACGTATTGACAACATCACACCTCATTTTCAACGTCTTTATTACGGATTTCGGTTTCTCTTCAAGTTTAGACAGGATTGCTTCCGCAGAACACTGAAATGAACCCGGTGGTAACAAATGTATTTTTAGTCCTTACTTTTCTCACTCGCAAGTTCTTCCTCATTCATGGTCATCTTATAATTTGGTTTGTTTTACTGTTTTTTCTTCATTATAGCTCCCATTTTCATTCATGTAATGTCTCCTTTACCATGTTGTCGTTGCGATGCAAAAGGCTACATCAAGCGACCAAAAACTGTAACTTGTCTTTTCAAACTATCCACCAACCTAATCCACTAGGGTGATGTATTATGTCGGGACTGTTTTTCTTGGTGTTTTGAGGAGGAGGTGCACTGGACCATCAGAAACGCTAATTTGTTGCAGCCTGGCGACCGAATTGCAATCGGTGCTTCCGGGGGGAAAGGTAAGTTTCATCAATGTTACTGCCAGATTGATTAATTCGGTAGATTCTACTGTGCTTGCTTATATCATGAAGCTTTTGAACACCCGCTACAATTACGGTGTTGAACTCATGCTTCTATCGATCGATGAAGGCATCAGTGGCTATCGTGATGAATCACTGGAAGTAATGTTTTCTCTCATTTTTTATCCCGTTCACGCTTACAGACCGTGAAACGGAATCAGAAGCAGTACTGTCTCCCACTGACCATTCTTTCCTATGAAGTGAGCATATTGACGCTCTCGATTTTACCATATCTGCCTAGGATTTATTTGGATGGTCTATGGATGCAATTGTTCGAGCTGTTGGCAACAAGCGAAACTGTTAGTTTAACTCACTGTCATGTATGTATATTTTATCTCCGCTAGGTACTTTTTGTGGGATTTTTAGACGTCAAGCTTTGGACAAAGGGGCGGCTATTTTAAAAGCCAACAAAATTTGCACCGGACACAATGCAGATGATATTGCCGAGACGGTGCTGATGAACAGTAAGTTCTTTATGCCGACGGCTAATTACTTTTTAACCATGTGTCTATCATTTAACTTCCAATCATTCATCTTTTTGTTTTTAATCGATTATAGTTCTCCGTGGTGACGTGGGTCGACTGAAACGGTGCACAGCTATAGTTGCGGTAAGTGACCTTCCCAGACCGTAACCTGAAATTTAACATTCCAGGGTTCTGAAGGAATGATACCCCGCTTTAAACCTTTCAAGTATGTGTATGAGAAAGAAATTGTCATGTGAGTGGACGTTTTGTTGATATCCTACCTTTTTTTCCACTAATCAAGGTATGCACATTTGCACAAGTTGGACTACTTTTCTACCGAGTGTAAATACGCACCTAACGCATATCGGTGAGTACTGCTCATACATCCCATTTAACCATCCCATACAGCGGTTACGCGCGAACGTTTATCAAGGATCTGGAACGTTGTAGACCGCGAGCGATTCTAGGTAAAATGTAGAGTATGTTTAGTTTAACGCTGTCATTTCAGATATTATCAATTCCGGTGAACAGCTAATAGTCAAGGCTGATGTCAAAATGCCTGTTCATGGTAAGAGTTTTGTGTGGAATATGATTTTTTTTTATTTCGTATACGTTAACTTACAGACGATCCGAAGATCTTTTGTATACAACTAGCCTGAAAATCAAAGTAATTATTGGCTTTTATTTGAAAGTCGAATGTTTGATCGACTTCGAAAAACAATACGGTTTGTAGGGGGAAACGGATGGTTTACGTTTTTAATAGTTTATGAAAGGACAGTAAAGAAACAGCCCTTATACTGCAGCATGATAACGTCATCCGATGTTGGCGGTTTACCGATGGACACACGTAGCTAGTTCAAAGGACCATATTCCCTAATAATAACGGCGGAAAAGGGTGTGAGAGGTAATGTTTATTGCATGAGAACAAGGTTGAGGATTACAGGTTATGGATGCATCGTTAACAAGATACACAGCCTTGTCTTGAGCGCTATCCAAAGGCCAGATATATTTTGCGTCTTCCACTTATGTCATCACTATTCTAGGGTAGGTTGGCTTTGAGGGTTCTATATGGAAAGTAACAGAGATGAGGTAAAAACTTTCCCGTTATAAAAAGAAAACTGATTTTCTGACACAAGCGAGTGGTCGACTGTTTGATCTATTAGAACCAAGGTAGGTTGTCGGGAATCAATTTCTCCTGGAGACTAAAGTTAATCGGAGTAAGAGATGTAAATTTCCTGAAAAAAGACGTCGAGAAGCATAAGCAGACTGGAAAGGATTGGAAATAACTGTTTCAAACAAACCCCATTTGAACTTTCCTTTCAGGCTGCTGTTCCCTGTAATGTTAATTGACGACAGTTGGAGAGATAAGGAACGCTGAGCAGAATAGATAGTAGAGTGATGGAGTATCGCATCATCGTCGAAGGTGTGTAGTGTGTAATCGGAATACATCAGAAAGAGGGTAGAGAGGAGAATCAAGCTATGAGAGATGCCAGCGTTCAGCTTTTCCTGTGATGAGGCGTCAGAAAAGAGCCAATCCAAGCGGTCAATTTCCAATCATCGCCGTGAGCTTCGCTTACAAAGTGTCATGTCAAACTCAGTCGAAAGCCTCGAATCTGCCCAGTGAACGACACCAGATTTCCGCGAAGAAGTTTATGGCTGATGACCAGACGTGAGAAATGTAAATAAGCAGAGTGCTCATTCAACGTTGATTTCGAAATCTTCATTGGTGATTGATAAAAATTTCGTTATTTTCCAGGTACTGTACCGTAAGCTTGGCGACTGGGAATTCCGTAGAATTGATGTGAGAGATATGGGACGTTAGATACTTGGGTCTAGACAGTTGTTACGGTTGTGAATTCAAAACAAACAATTTACGAAGTTTTGTTCATCAAACGTATGGTTCTGTTGTTTTCCTGACACATTTTATGTTCAGTACCCGATGCATCTGGTCAGTGTACTCTCTCTGCCGTGAGCTAATTACTAACAAACTGCTTTGATTGACTGTTTTGGGTTACTCAAGATGGCTATCGACCGAACACGTGAACACAACTTCCGTAGTCCTCATCATCACTCCTGAGATTGATTGCTTACCTCGGGAAATAACACTGTCGTTTAACGAACGAAGTACAATTTTGTGTATCAACTGCTTCGGTTGTTGAATTAAATCACAGAGAACTACTTTTTGTATCTTGACTTCTACCTGCCACTTCGACAAGAAACGGTTGAGTAACCTTATTAAAACTAACCCAAGTAGATTACACTTTTACATGAATGCAAATGACTGGAGTATTCAAACCCGTTCGTAAATGTTTTTCTCATATCACTCTGATAAGCTGATTCACACTCGCCTAAGACACCTAGCCTAAAGCCTACTCATCAGTAGTTTTATTCCCTCTGCTGTCTCAAACGAACATCCATTTTATAAGTTCTGGACCGTTTGAGTAATGTTTCACAAGAATGACCTCCTTCAAATGTGAATGAGCCCAGGATTCTAAACATTTCACTTGAGAATTTGTGCACCTGGAATTGGTTATTCAAATGTGGTGTTATATGAAAGGAAAGCTTTCCAGTTTGAAAATTAAACACAACCCGCACGTAATTGGTTGTTTTGGGGTCTATCGTCACAGTGGCTCAGTATTATAATTTTTCCCTTACTGTTCTCATTAACTTGATCGTGAACCCGAATTAAACAGTGATCCAAATATTCTGCTAGTTGAGAATTCCTGAGTTCCAGTCATCTTTTTCTGGCTCTCATCTAGAGGCGGGCAGTCTAAGGAGATCTTACTTCCTGCGTGGTCATGCTGTCGTCCGATGGCCCAATGCTTTTCAGCCTCATTACGAACATCATTTATTTGTTCTCATTTTTTACCTCTTTCATCACTGCGTGATGTTAGTCACAACATGAACCCTTCAAGACTCTGAACGCAATTTCAGTAGAACCCCAATATCATTTCTGAACGTATGCTCATTCTGACAGTTCTTACTCATGTTATGGTACTCACATCAGAAAGATTGATTGGCTTTACTATGCTGTTTCCACTATGCTCTATCTACAGTTATACACAATCTAGCATGGTAGCTGTAAACTCCTTGTTTCGGGCAGAATGAGACAGAATATTGAAGGCTTCCTCAAATACAGCTGATTATATGTATGACAAATGAAGCATTAATAAAAACGTAAAACTAGGCAGAATTCATGCACGGAAATTAGTCTTTAACAATCGATGCCTAAAGAAACAATAACGCAAGCGATCATACTGAACTGTGTCAAAACAGGAAATTCGTATTTCATCGAATATGTCTTAGAGGGAATAGATTTCGTGTTGGATACGTTCTCACACTGCGTGTTTTGGTGAGTAGTACATTGGTGTGCTTCCTGGCGGCCCGGAGTTTTGAGTCCCACAGCCGCTATTTGTTCCTACTCCACTCACAAAGCTTCTGTCCAAAATAAGCATGCTCTTCCCCCAAGGACAAAAACATTTTGACGTTTTCGGAAGGTGTTCCCTCTTTAACGCTAAAAGTCCTGCATTTCATATGGCAATCACGTTTCGCTTCGTTTGAGCAGCACCGTTATCCATTAAATAAAAAGTGAAACAGCGTTGGCTACATTACCGTTATTTTGCAAGGGTAATTGAAACGAACAAATGTTTATCGTCAAGTTTCACTAGGTTGTTTGTGTTTCAGAAATTTCAAAGTATACGGAACTTCAGTTGTGTTGTGTATTACTCAAGGCTCATATTATCTCCTCATTCTCTTCTTGTTTGCGAATGCCAGTAACTGATTCTGTGTTGATTCCGTGAGTTGTTTGAGACGTCAGGAACGACTGAACCATACTGCTATCCTATGTGGTCTGCTCCTAGTATTTTCGACAACAATCAAAATTCGCAGGCGAACGAATGTTGACGGATACAACCTTTACCCTACACATGACGTTAAATATCGATCTATGATTCGATAGTTTTGGTCGTCTTACTGAACTGTGATTGCGTGTTTCGCGATCCGTTACTGTTTGGCTCGTTTAAATGAAAGAGTAATTTTTCACAGTATATGTGTGGAGTGGTATGCAACGCTCTAGTTCGTATTGATTGCTATCGAACTGGCTAATTGACTGTGTTTTTATAGCATCTCCTCTTCTCGTAGGCATTTTGCAGCATTACAAATTTGACTTTACTGTTCATGCTTTCGGTCGAAACTGGCGAGAGTTGCTAAATTCTAAGAGTTCATTTATTTCATCCGAATTTATTAATT
>LUCH01002547.1:33850-70567 GCA_013368495.1 Paragonimus heterotremus
AATTGATTCTCTCCGTGCAAACTCAGTCTATAGACCAGACCCAGTTGAGCTGTACTATGTCGTTAAGAATGTGCTGTAATTTCAAGCTTTTGTAACGGTAGGTGAATGTCACGAGCATTCAGGACGGGGTTCATTGTGCATATTTACAACTGGTATGTCAGACAGATCGTTTTTAAATATGGTATGCAATTAACCATGTTTCTGCCATGTGAAGTGATCGAAGAATCGTCACATTACCTTACCCATTTCTAGTAGAATCATTTTTTATCACTCACCTTCCAAAATCGCGTCCGGCAACACAGTGCCACACAGGCTTGAATTGTTTATCAAACTGAGATTTTATATAGGCAGCCATTTCTTTCTCAGTAGTGAAATTTTCATTGGCGTGAGTAGCAGCATCCACGGCAGCCGCCTTCATGTCATCCTCCATCTCACTGTGACGAATTTCAACCGCAACCATAGCAAAACAGTCTTCAGCTTGAATAGCTTGTAGTGCGTTTTACATGGTAGTTAGGATAACACATGATAGTTATTTATGGTTGTCACAAGCACCGCGTCAGTACCTTTGCTTCAGGACTAAATCAATAGAAAGCTTCACGTGATGGTGCTGTGTGCACTAGAAACTGGTGTCGAGTTTACTACTCTGTGTTATTGGTATTTCCTAACTATGGACAACACGCAGCTCAAATTCAATTGATCGAGTATGTTGGCAACTAACTCGGTGGTTGCGCACGCAGTGTTTCAGGGGCGTGAAATGATTTTTAATTCGTAAGTGCAGTAAAAGTGACCGTCGTTTATATACTATCAGTCTTCTCGTGACGAATCCCAGTAAAAGTTTCCTTTCCTTCAGTGAAAAAGCGTAAGTTAGACAAATAAAGAAGAGAAGTGGTCAACCGAGATGACAAATTTCCGAGGGATGCAACGTAACTAGCTGAAACTTCATAGAGTCACAAACACAATTAGTGAGGAAAAACAGGTCACCTTATAATTCACTCACTTTAAATACAGCAATCCCATAGTTGCATGTACATTTAATGCGCGTTTAAACAAACGCATTGACAAAACGGTTAAACGACCTCAGTTGCGCATTTTGATGTCTTATAATGAGACAACCCTTGGTGTCATCAAACCATCAACGGTTTCTCAACTCCGCATTAATTGTCAAAGTTACCATTCGAATCTAAAAGTCTGAAAACACCAACACCACTCCGACAACAAAGATGTGAAGGACGTGGCGTCACACAGCATACATATGATGTTGCTTCTTTTGCAGCCCCCAGTGATTGTTTGTTGGTATGCTGTTGATTTCTTGAAGGTTCTTGTTCCCGTCCGTTCATAGTTTGCTGACTGCTGGACCATGTTGTTAAGTTTGCAGTCATTGTTGGTCCTGCGTTTTTTTTCGCATTTGACGGTTTCATCTATCCTCCGATTCTTACGCTTCACATCCAAACCTATACTGTTTACCCACAATACTGGCCTAATCGATAACCTCTTCATCGATGAGCATTTGGTTATTATTTATCTCTAACGTCTATATCGGTTCACCCATGAATTCCGACTTTCTGCTCACTAGAGTTTTGTTGCATCAGTGACAATTCTTTGTTGGTCTCAAAATGGCTGTATTTTTAAACAATTCAATTATGGTGTGGCAATCCTTAGAACCAACTTCAGTTTTCTATTGACCTACTAAACTGCCTTCTTATCCAATGTGAACCTCATTCTTTGCTAATTTATATCAACTTTGTTTCTCGTTGGCAAAACGGTAAGTTTTGTTCAGTGCACCGTTCATCTGCTATATTGACCCTGTTTTGGTTTGATTCTTGAATTAATTTAAGCCGCGTTGGTTACAGTGCTTATTATTCATTTGTCACTGTACACTGCTCTGTCAAATTGTACAGTACCGTTGGTTTCCACGATGAATCACAAACGAGGGTTGTGACATTTTTCTCATTTAATAATGTTTTGCTTATTATCGTGTTAAACCATAATCCTCACTACTGTCTCCAGCCTTCCATATCTGAGCTGGTTGACTTAACGTTAGCTGAGCCATGTGACATTAACTGTTTGTTCAATCGACATCGATCCATCACTCGTATTTGGCAGTAAGACGCAATCAACCGACTACGTGTTACTGAAAGACCTCAATTTCGTAAAAAAAAATCAACATATTTCCTGATTGTTGCAACCTGTCTTCTCTTAGGTAATAACAGTTGAATCAATGCAAATGGAAATAATGCTTCTTCTGGCTCTAAATATAACAATGACCATGAAAACTTAAATTTGGTTAACAACCTACTCAAAGATCACGATTAAAAAAGAAGCCACGATATTTAACTGAATACAGCATAGTCATTTTCCTTAATTCATGGTTGTGCTAGCCGACAAAATCAGTATAGTGAGACCATGATTGACAAAAATGGCCCACTTATCATTAGCCAGGTGCTCCGACTTAGTAAATTGGCTGAACAGTTCGAGAGAGAGAGAGTTCAGCTTGCCTCCGTTGAGTTACACGGATGGCCAGCAGCTAGTGTTTTACAAGCGATCCACTATCAGAAGCCAAATCGACTCAGAAGCTTAGGTTGTTAAAGTGTAACAAGGCTGCAAGTCCATGTATTCCTGTCCTCTTTTCAACGGTTATGGAGAGAAGTGAATAACAGAACCAGAAACTTACTCCAAAACGACGTGAGAAACTGAAGAAATACCTTGAGATTGGTGGTTTTTAACAGTTATCTCCGCAACAACTACGGATACTGAATGTCCGAAAAGTAATCAGGAATGTACGAAACATGAAATAAATAGCAAAACTACGGATTCCGGTACAAACACTTTCACGCAACCGGTCGATCCCTACTCTCGTTGTTTCTTATTTGACACACTCCGTGCAAACCCAGTCTTTTTATTCTTGGATTAGCTATGAAACCTAACCAATGGATATTTTGTCAACTGATGCTGCCTGCAATCTTTCACTAACTTTTCAAATGTGAATCATGATTATTACCGTATTACTTAACAAATCATCTTCAATTTGCCGAGGGTGTGAGTATGTAAAAAGCTTGGAAAACGTAGTGTTGACTAACACTACCTCAATGATTTACAAACGATTAAAATGGGGAGTGCCAGATCTATGCGGATTACCTTAGGACATACAGCCTAGTTTTAAAACCTAAGACCGTATCCGCTACCAACAACGGCAGCGTTGTTATAGACCACGAGTAGGTGCCAGACATAGTCCACATATAGTGCAATCGTTGTCTACTACCGTTTCAGCGGTCCTCTCAATCAAACGTGATGCGACAACACTCGACATGGGCTTCTTCAAACCGAAAAAGGTCACTTTACGAGATACTCAAGGGACTTGTGTCATAACCGCCTATTGATTTTCTCGACGTTACCAGCACGTAGATATAAATAAGGAAAAAGAGTTTCTACAGCCTTCCAAGCTTGATAGCCATAACGAGCGGCTCTACAATGAAGTGACCATTATTGAAGTACAACATTTATCGATTTGCGAATGGCGGGTCAGCTAACCGCGCTGCTTCTGTAAAACAGCAAATGAAACTCTTCTTTTCTCCTACTAGTGCTATTGCAGGTAAGTACTTTCCAACGCCAAATGAATCTTCAGGATAATTCCACTAACCTTATTTTACATGGATCTACTGGAAGGCAATTCTCGAAGACAGCAGATGCAAATAATTTTGTTCTGCAACCCTTTAGACAGCAACTTTACTTGTTTTTAGTTTAATCGGACAGAATGCATGAGAAAATATATTTTCTCGTCCCTGCATCCGTCCTGCGGGCAGATGTGTGGATAAATCCACCCGTTTGGTGACGCATCCTCTCTTCCTCAAGATCAAGCGGCCTGTTCGAATGCGTACGACCGTAATTCCCGACGTGCCCAAGTTCTTTGATCACGTCCAATATGTCACCCACAGAACGTTTATAAGACAAGCTGACAAAATGTTTACCCAATAATACTCAAGGTAACAGAACAAAGTTCACCGGCCACAATGAGACCAGCAATAATTTAATAGCGATATAAACTTAACATGTCACAACCGGTATATGAAGTCAATGAGTAGGTCATAAAACAGACGGGATTGTCCACCACTTGCGAACGGTTATCTCGAGAGACTTTTCAGTGTTAACAAACAATTGCTTACTAAAAAGACACAATGTGACGATACTTCACAGAGCGAAACAGAATCAAAAGATACGAGTAACGCATTTGAATAAAATTAAAATAACATCGAGGCCAACTTTGTCAAGCAATCTGAAACTTCAAGTTCGAGCATCACCAATTTCCAATGTGCTATGTTAAATTGTTTTGATAACGATTTTAAGAACGACATTCTTCAGGAGATAGCTGAACAAGAGCTTAGCGCACGTTTAATGTAATTAAAAACTGATAATTTGATAAGGAAGGGACCACGCACACTACAGCCCTACTGGATAATAAATTTGGAGCAGCAAACATTGGTTTCTCATACGATGCCCACTCAGACAGGGGTTGCATCAGTGTAATAAAAAGTGAGTGTCAACAGAGCATGAAACTGCCACCGGGTGACAAGCGCACGAAATTCCAACACACCGACGACACAGCCGTGACCTGATTCGTTTTGAGTAGCATCACACGCAGTCAGAAAGTCAACGGAATTCTAACACCACTTTTTTCTAAGTGGCTTGCATTTTAGAGGAAACTCAGCTGCGAATAATCAAGGCATCGGTTGGGTTCGAAACAGCATAGTCAAATACAGAAAGGGTTCTCTACAGCTGGGCAACGAAGCCACGCCGGAAACGTCACACCTGGACCCTGCTACTAACCCGAAAATCACCGAATGACGAATCCGAACTTCGGGCGTGGATTCGTAGTTAACCCGGCGGAACGCTCGTCACGTTTAGGCATGTTGTTTCGGTTGCTCGTTCGAACACAACCGAAGCCCCGATTTCTCACATTTTGGCCTCTAAATCAGCCAGTCTGCCAAACTACTCATGAGTAACACATGTATCTAACACTTCTGTAGCCCACTCGACACACTCGCCCACATTCGTTCTAACGGTTATCACCTTCGAAGTAATTCAGAACTTCATCAATTTTCTATCGCGAGACCTTAGAGCAAACTGATACATTCCGAATGATGCATCAGTTCAGCGGTTCGCACTGGTGTTTTGTTTGTATCGTTTTGCGGCCTATAGTTTGGCCGCTTCGTTACAGCAGTTTCCGTTTGCTATCGGGTGCCGAATTTTGCACAGGCTCCGTAATCACTCCCCGCACAGCACAAATGTGCAGCCGTGTTTATCTGCTAACTGCCCCACTGGGTAGAATTACAGGTATTGATACATATGCACGTAAGCATCGAGTATAATTATCCACGCAGTTGGTTAACGATGGACAAAAATCTATCGGATCGTTGGCCGTACATCAGAAGTCAAGATGCCATTAATCAAAATTCACCATATCCATGGAAATCAGGAGAAAATTTGATTTTGCAAAAATAAATTAAAAAACTGCAATCGTGCGGGTGCGTGATTGGGAGAGCAATTGGATGACTGAGTGGCGGAACAGTTCCCTGAGCGTATACATTCAGCCCAAAAGGAGTCGGACAGTTTGTAACGCTCAGTCTGCGAGGATAATTTCTGTTTGTGTAGTGCTATACTCCTGCTTGAGCCCACAGCACCGTTACCTAAGTGAGCGGGCTGAATACCCACCCAGATTGAACAAAGTTTTCGCCGTCCTTTGTTACCGGTGGAGTCTTTTACGTGCATTTCGCTGAAAATGGGTTATTTATCTAGACACAATTTCCTGCACATTCACACACATGACCCCCACTAGTTCGCCTGACAATACGAACCGATCGAACTTGATCTGCTGACTGACAAAGATGAAAACGTTTGGTCATCAATGGATATGTAAAAGATGAGTCAGGGTTTCATGTTAATAAGTTAAACGGGAAAATGTGCTAGTTTTCAAGCGGGAGGGATCCAATGAAGTTATATTACAATGAGACACTGATTCCACCATACAGATCAGAAATCACTGAGTTTGATTAACTTCGTAAGCATTTACGAATGTTGTACAATCACACATAGTGGCTCGACAATTCAGTTGCACGTAAAAAGGCCCAAGACGAACTGTGAAATGGTTTAGAATAAAACACTTCGGAAAGTGATGAACGGTTTCCACGAACTTTTCCGGGAAGTATGGTTCTACACTTGACGAGTTAAACCGTCTTCGGCACATAAAAGTCCAAGAGTTATCTACCCAGCGTCAACTAGACGTCTTTCAGGTTGGTCTTCCCAATGTATGACAATTTCTAAATAAAATAAAATATGATCAACGTATCAACTTTCTGAAGAGTTCAGCCTGTTTATTGATTACCTGTTCCCGATAAAGTGATGTGATTCCGCCATAGGTAGCGCTAGAGACAAACAAGGATAATGCACCAGGATCAAAGTCATCGAGATATTCAACAGTGGGCTCATTACTCTCCACTTTTAGACAGAAACCACCGTTTTCAGTGACAATTTGAGACTATTTTCTTTGAATCTAACTGTCGTCTCGAACTAAGACAATACATGATAGTAGGTGCAGGTACCGTTCCGACTCAATGACCGTCTGAGCGTTGATGTAAAGACATTTCTTGTCGAACCTGACCTAGCGGAAATCATCCACTTCGCTGTATGACTGAGGACATGTGCTGACAAACCCTCAGTTGCATTCATACAAATATATCCGCGGACACGTGATATCAAACGGAGACAGTGAGTCGTGTCGCAATAGTGCCTTGAAAAATTATTGGCAAAACAACTTATCACGGCACGCTAAAAATCTGTGGTGATAAAATTTCAAATTGAGGACGCTTGCTTGAAAACGAGTCTGTCCAACTGACCATATAGTTTCTACGTCTCTTTTGCAATTCAAATGACCCATGCTATAGTACTCAGCAATCACGGCCTGCTACTGTACAGTTTACTTGCTGATTTACACAGTTCTGAAATCTGACCTGCATTAACCACCAACAGGCCTAATCTGAAGTAACTTCTGAGTCAAGCGAAAAGCAATCAACAATGATCGCTCGCCAGAAGTTATTCCGGAAAGAATAAGACGCATCAACAAAAGTCAGATACGTGAACAGAAGCCACAATCCGATGGGCATAGTGGTAAATTACATATATTTCTAGATTATAAATGAAAAATTGGTAAAAACACACTAGATATACAAAACCGTATGTAGTACAAACACCGAGAACACATATCTGAGCATACGTGTGTATGCGACAGATGCGTAACAGCCCTTTCACTCAATCCTTTCGTCATAGTTTTGTGAAATATAAAAAACAGTGCATAGAATTTGTCATAGCCTACTTACATTTGTGCACAAGTTAGAAAAATGTGCAACAAAAAAAGCCTATTATCCTCAACCCCGAACATGAAAGCGGAGTGGAACAGTGAAAAATCCTATCAAGATCTACCGGCACCGTTATCATCATGGAGATGGGTCTGCACTACTTTTGGGAGTATGGAGGGGAGAATAAATAATTACAAAAATACGAGAATATGATACTAACAACAATAACGACAACATCAAGCCAGACACTACAAAAGCATGCGTTTGAAAACATGCTAGGCGGACAAAAACAGAGAGAAAAACTGCTAGCCACGACAAACGGGCAAAATTGTCATCCAAAAGCTTGTAAAAACTAGTAGGAAAAAAAATATTTCACAGATAAAGGAATACTCCAGAAGAAAAACCAGTGAACTGAGTGACGAGGCCATCCGGCCATAAAAAAATTACAGTAGACAGTCGATTGAGAAATCCTGCTGCCAAATATGGTGGACCGATGTTGATTGACTGAATTCAATGTGATAAACTATCCAAGAGCGTGCTGGCACACGGCAACGATGTTGTGATCATCTCGGGTTGGTTAGACACGAGGGACCCAGCTTGTGCGTTAGAAACCGGGTAGGAGACGTTCATTTGTGGAGTATGTATCGTATGTGTTGTGGCTGTCGATGTACGGTAGGATAAAAAGAAAACATGACCTGAGTTTTTTTCGAAACAGAAGACATACATATATACATACGTCACAAAAAGATCGAAACATAAAATGACCAAACAGCCGTAGTAAACAATGCTATTGACCCGTATAGAGGAATGACCAAGGTGGTTTCTAGAGCTCAACCGCAGACTATATACGAACACGCACACCTGTGGACAAAAATGACCATGTTCAATAGCTATAATCGGTACTCGGAAAGCACACAACCAGTTTCCATTATTAATTTGACTCGTCGTGTGGGGATCATAGGATTTGGGGGGCAATGGGTAGAATACTTCAGACAAATCGGCTAATACGGGTTAGTAATAAGTATCACATAGTGTATTTGGAAATCCCCAAGAATCACTCCACGTTATCCAAGAAGTCGGTGTGAAACAGCAGAGGATAAAAAAAATAAACCACGAAACAGAAAGCACGTCAATATATAATCTAAAAGGACGCCTGAAACGTTTTGCATCAACTTCAGAACCATCTGGATCTAGTTGAATTAAGGCATCCTGAAAGACTGATATCCTTACCGCTAGTAAAATCCCAATAACGTCAATAATCTTTTGCTTTGAGTAATCCTCCCAAAACATGTCGACAGACTTTCACCAGTTTTCAAACGACATAATGTGCGTCTACAGATGACCACAAAAAAGATGACATAGCACTCTTGGTTGCGCGTGATCAACCTTAAGGCACCGCGTATTTCACGCGACTGATCTGTTCAACTCTACGCCGAACAGTCAGGCTAAGAACCACAAAGGCATGATTCGACAATGCAGAATAAATGAAGGAAATTACAACTTTACAGAAATAATATTACTGTCGAAATGGTTATCTGGAAGAAATGAACAGTGCCGGCAATACCTGCTTGTTTCGTTTTAATAGGCGGAGGGGCAAACGCATCTTTGCATATGGTTAAAGTTTCAATTAAACCACAAATAAATGAATAACAAGCCACCCACGTTGAACAAAAGATCCATGAAACTCCACTTACCATTGCTTTCACAGCTGGAAGGCAAAGTGTCACGCGAGCACGCATATGGAGGACACACATTGTTGTTGTCATTTGAACAACGAATCGGAGCAGAATACACTAGAGAAGGGTGGAGTGTAAAATGTGGGTTGGTCGAAATAACGCAAGATTCAACGGTCGGCATGCTGCTTATTGAGAACGAAGAAGAAACTACCGCAGAAGACGCAAACCTGGTGGAGGAAGCATTTGGTAGATAAGTGGTTTCCTGATCGGGTGTTCTATCTTGTATTGCAATGCGATGGGCTGGAGAAGGCATATCTGGTAGGGAAATGTGCTGTCCGCCAGATGTGGACCTGCTGTTATTGAATTCGAACTTCGGAACAACAAAGCCCAATTTTTCGGTACCGTGTACTGCAGCACATGACTGTTCGCCAACAGAGTTTGGAGAGGTAAGAGGTCGACGAGCGGCAATGGCGGAAGACAAACGAGCACTCAGTTCACGCTGCAATCAGGAAATAAGATAAACACCGAGATTACACATTCCAGTGTAGATATACAGCCTTGAGAAAAGGCGCGAAACGGTAAGCAACGGAGTAAATATAAATAGAGAGAGTGGAGCTAGACCTACCAAGTTTTCTGGATTCACACTAGGCCGAACGCCAGAAACACCACCGAAAGGCGCAATAGGGCAAGGCTGATTGGGGGTTTCGGAAAGAGACTGAACTAATGGCCATCGTCGAGATGAAAACGTTGTGCCCTTCGCGACTGTTCGCGGCTGTAGACCTTGAGACTTTTTCGCTGGTTTTGTGCGACTCAAAGCGTCTGAAGTTACCGGTAGTGGTACAACCGGTACAACTGCTGTCTGTTGTAGATTGAACGAGATAGCTTGTTTTGGCTGCCAGTCAGTACAAGGGGTCATGTTGATGGGCACAGAGTGAGGTGTATGGGATGTGTAGGCCAACGTTTGATGCAACGGAGTGCTAAGTTCTGCATTAGCACTGGAACCAGTAACAGTCAATTGCTCGCTCGATTGGCCGGAATTGGTCCCAAACAATTTTGGTCGTATACACGGAGATGCGGTAACAACCAACGATGAGTGGAAGGCGTTGCCAATGCTAGCCGAGTGTTCCGGAAGATTAGGAGCCACTGTATGGGCTCTATCTGAGGTTGCAGGCAACGATTTGTGATGCTGTGCCATAGAAACACCAGGGTGTTTGGGACAAACTGAAACGTATGGAAACAAGAACAGTGTGTCTCATTTGTGTTCTTCGTAAGCCTCAGAGCATAAACGCTCTTTCAAACGAGAACTATTCGTTCTCATTCGAAGTGGTGTTACTTGATAAAGAAAGCCTCACAAACAGGAGACTGTCGTTAATGACCCACTTCAAATAATATGTAAGCCATAACAGCACGAAATAGAAATTACAAAACAAGTAGTTATTTTCGAAACCGAAACATTGAGTCACTCACCACTAAATGAACTTAGTGTGGTCGACGCCTGATATAATTTGGTTAGGCTAGATGTACACGGTTCCACAGGAACTGGCAATCCCATCGAGGCTACGGGCTTGGAATGCGGTCCTGTTTCACGTGAGCCCGGTAAGTCATGATTGTTGTTATTGGTCGAGGTGACGGACACATTCGACAGCAAAGGCGGTTGAGATTGTAGAATTTTCTTGTCCGTTGACGGAGAATTTGCCATTGTTGCTTCCATTGTAGCCAAGGAAGCGGTAAGCCGTGCGTTCACTGAACGTAGATGCTCTTGTCTGGTTTTCAAACGTAACAGTTTTGACTCCAGCGAATCGTTCTCAGTTTTCAGTTGATGGAGGCAGTCTAACAGAGACACGACTAAGTGTGGGATAGTAATGGGAGAGAACGATGAACCAAAACAATCAATGCTACGCGACGCCAAAAAAATGTCGATACGCACAATTAAAGAGAAGGGATACAACAAAGCAAACAGTTGTCTGCTTACATACACGTCCAGCCAAGTCCACTATTTCACTTTTTCACAACAAACTCGGTTGAAATACGCTCACTTTGTTCCAGCGAGAAGCAAAAATAATGACATGGGGAGTGTGTTCATGAAATACTGATCTCAGAATAATGTGCAAAGTGCAACAAGGTGACAAACACCTCTTTCAAACGAGACACAGGGTGCGGAGATCCATCAGCAAGCTGAAACCTACGAGACACTTTTGTGGTTGGCCTATAGATATGCACGCCATTACTACTACACAAAGGGGTTTTACCAGCAGCCGATTCAAGCAACCCAAAACGAAGTCGTTGTAAATTAATAGGCTAATGATTATTAGGAGTAGCCGCCTGCAAAAGTTCCTCTCAAACCTGTCTGGGTTGTCTCGGAGACGCGCTCGCTTGCAGGCCAACCACAAAAATGGTTGATCGGTTTCAGCCGATCAGATAATGAAGTGAAACAACTCAGAAAGGTAAATCACATTCTTTCTTACAAACACGGTGACAGCGACCTAGTGGTCAAGTGTATAAATGTCTGCACTACCATCCTGGTGTTTGCTCACGAGTGACGGATCCAAGTCCGTGACGTATGCAGTGCTAACCTGATCCAACTAGATTGAAACAGCTGCCTAGAACTTCGTTGGTAGTCACTTACACTACGTGCCCGTAGTGCATGTTTCATATAAAGCAGCATATTAACACGTGATAGGGAAATGCAAACAAAAACAAGTAGCTTTTAAAATAAAAATCCGTTGACGAGTTCCTTTTATTCCGGGCGTTGAATGGGTAGAACCAAAGACCGACAACCAGAGGAATTTCTAAGCAAAAACAGAATATTCTGGGCAAATTGTAAGCCGTAATAGCTTATTTAATGGAACATCGTAAGCTCTGTGTTCGAATAATCCGTAGGCGATCGCAGATCACCGGAAAAGTAATAGCAAGTAAACAGATCGAAAGCTGAAACAGCTGTTTTATTGATGTTGCCTTGCATCCGGTTGTCCGTCCACAAGGTTTATTAATAGTGATTGGACGACTATAGGCAAACAGCTTCCCCTGTACAGCTGTGAATCAGTTAAGCATTAGGACCAACCAGTGTTGTAGTGTTATCAATTATGCTCAATGCACATCGTGAATGAAGAGCAGAACTAACTAGCGATACTACTCACCATCAGTTCCTTCCGCTTGTTGCATGAGTAATGCACCTGCTTGATCCCACTGCCATTCGAGTAAATCTTGCATAGTAGCGAGCGGAGAATGTGTGAATGTTTTCCATGAATCGGTAGCTCGACCAGTCGATGACGATTGCAAGTCTGACAAAGGATTCTCCCGAACACCGTCTGTGTGTCTTGTAGGAAGTCCCAGACCACGTAAAGGTAACGGTCGCTGAGGTGCGCAGGCTAGAGAGTTCGTAGATCGTTGTGAATTCTCAGTCGTGATGGAAGAACTGGTACTTGATGGGGAAACAACGCCGGTGGTGAGTTTCCCTTTTTGTCGAACTGATACAAGGAAGTTAAGCGGATTGAAAGCAAGCTAAATTAAACAAATAGGCCACAACGACCACGCACATTGCATCCGTGGAAATGGTAAAGATCACACGGAGACATCGGCGCTCTTCATGACATCGCGTGTGCCACTATTTCACGTAGCGCTTTCGTTCGGATCGGGTCTTGACTTGAGCTGATCACCTACTTGTTGCTCACAGATTACGTGAGTGCATTCCCGACCGTCGCCCCCCTTGGAGCACATACCTAAACTTAAACCACGCACCGTCGCTGTGTCTTAAACTATGATGGATAACGACCCTGCCAACCGCAACAGCCGATTGTGGACAAGCTGTGCACGCCTGCCTGCGTGTCAAGCCGACCTAATACGTAGACAGAAAAATTCTGACCTTGAATGCAACAATGGTAACACGACCTGAATTTTGCGGATAATTCAGGCAATATGTACTATAACATGTGTGGGTTTAAAGGAAGCTGGTGAAAAAGGAATGCTAGAATAGGCATTGAAGAGGTTCGTATCCCATGCTGGGATCTAGTAGCGCGGAAGTTACTTACAACCAGAAGATAATAACGCCAATAAAAACACATACAAATAAGAAACTAGGTAACAAAATCCTGATGACACTGTAGAAATTATGGTTGTCGATCACTGACTGGACGAATGGAAGCTTGCGGGATGTGATGGAGGGATGGGCTGATGTGAGAGTAATCTTTGACTTGTAATTCCCTTGCTGCGATGCTGTGCAAGTCTCAGAGATAAAATACCCTCGGAGCGACCGTGTGCCGCTTAGCTCGTATCACTGAGTCCGGACAAGATACGTTGTGTCATTCCTGTTTTATACCTCTTATAAGATGAACACGTGTAAGAGGGCCTGATGGTATTTTTCAATTGACAGTGTTCGTGATCAGTGACAGCTTCATACCATGTGCGGAATAATGTACGTGTGGGGGAGTGGACTCGAGACAGGATGGTACAGAAACCAGCGGTGTTGGACGTGTTGGACCTGCCAGCCGTGTCGGGTGCATAATGAATGCACACGGCTGCTCATTGAGGTCATGCGGAAGTTCGGAGTTTAGAGGAAAAGGTCATAAAACGTCCTATAGTGTTGGGGTATCAAATACGACATGTCAACGCAGTTATTAGTGTAGAAATGGAAAAAAAGTGCCAAAAATATACCGGTTATAAGTATACGGCCAAGAGGATCTCTACATATTTTTGTGAACCACAGAAACTGTGATCGGAGACGGTAGGAGTGATGATGGTAGGTCGGGCTCAATGATATGTATGGATAATGCTATACATGAAAACAGTCAGCACGGCACGTTTAACAAGTACCGTAAGCTTGACAGAAGTAATAATACCCTTCGATGATTACCCTAAGATAAACACTCCACCAGGTATCGAAAGATATCAGTGCAAATTTGAATTCCGGCTCTCAAGGTAACAATCACTGAAAACTAGTTATGAGGTGCGTTGCTTTCATCCAACTGATGGGTTGTAGGCAAGCCAACAGCAATGACTTTAATCGCCTCCCTCCACAGTTTCTAACACACAACCGATGGTACAGAAGATACGGGCTTTGGTCCACAGTATAGGAGTCGCTGAATGTGATCTTAAATCGGTCATCTCAACCTGGTGAACGAAGACGCAACTGGTCATGAAGTGGAATATCGGCCTCAGAACACAGGAACGTCACTTCTAATCCCGACCATTATGGTTGTGACTTGATCGAACTGGCCGCAAGGTTGGTTATATCCAAATACGCAAATCCAATAAATAACACCCTATAGAAGATAAGTAGATGTTACTATATGCATGGCAGAAGAGTCAGCAAGTCCGAGCACAACAACTTTACCTAACAAGGATCTCTGTTCCACCATGGAACCCGAGTCATTACATCTTTAGACACTAGAACGATGATATAGAAATCAATAGGTCCAAATAGAAATTTTAACAGGCGTCTTGCAGCCGCAGCTATGAATACCTCTTTTATTAACACTCCAAGGGAAGAAAGGCATACACATTTTAACAAACTAGTGGAAAACGGACATCCAAAACAGTCTGTTCGAGTACAAGGGAACAGCACAAAATTAGGCCAACCGCACAATGGGGACAAAATGTTTAACATTTCATAGCCTCGCGAAGACAATAGCGCTTTTGAAAGTATAAACAGCAAAACTCAACTTGCAGGACCTATTTCGCAACTCGACTTTGTGTCCAGTTTACTTCTAAATCAGATGTGGGTAGGGTTACAATTAGCAACTCCGTAACAATTTTCCAACCCCTTAACTAAAAACTTATGTTCATGCTATCCCTTATTGTGTCCATCGTATCAGTCCCTTCGTCTATGTAGAACAAGCTGCATAGACCGTACGACATGGCGACCATCCGAACACATTCGGCAGCACCGTCCAGTATTATTAACCCGTAGCAGAGGTCTTCTCATTGATGTGCACTTAATGAAGGCTCACTATCCGTTCACTCCCATTCAGTCTGACCTACCGAGTCCAGCTAGTACAATTAAAACAGGTCAAAGGTCGTTTGTTGGCTGCTGCAGAAGCTACCGCCATTTGCCTACTCCCAGCAGTATGCGCGCGAAAGTAGAAATAATCAATATGGGTGCTGCTGAATCAAGTTGAGACACTGAATACAAACAAACGAACTCGGTCTGCGGTTCATATGTAAGCATAAATAATTTTGGATACAGGACACGTGTGACCACACGATAGCAGAAACTAGCGAATGAGTACAACAACACAACGGGAACTCGAACAAGTAAACTGACCTTCCTTCGAATGCAGATCACGGTTACGTGCATTGCCAACCTCACGAATCTTCCTTCTGTGAACAAATTACCACAGAATGCCGTGTCAGAACAAGTATTTTTCACTGAAAAATGACAAACTAATACTATATAGAACATATACCTATATATATATATATATATATATATATATATATATATATATATATACCAATTAGGGGAAGCTGAGAATGCTTATGTACACCCGAATCTGTGTTGGAGGGCTTACAGAGAAAAGGCAGGTCAGACGAATGTTTCAGCTTCACAGGGTAAGCAACAGAGGGAATGCGAAAGGGAAAATTAGTGGAAAACCAGTGGGATAGAACAACCACTGTCTGTAAAGCACACAACACTCTCACTGCATCAAACAACAGTTGGCAGTATGTTAATTCTACCAAAATGATACCGATGATCACGTTATCTGAATGTTCGGTTCGGTGTCCCGAAAATATACGTCATGTTTGCATCTGAATTCAACTATCGATGATGCAGTTACGAATACCTCTGGTAGGATGCTCCAGATTGGGCGCACTCGAACGTTAGGAGAGTTCTCCGCGTCACATGGCGCACTTGATGTTGTAGCCCTAGCAAGTTACCCCTAAGATCGTTAGTTTCGCTAGGCACGAACACTTTTCTTGAGGGATGTTGGAGTTGATAGGGATCCTGTAAACTAAAATCAGGTTATCTCTGAAGTGCCAGTTGCGTACTGAGCACTGTCCCATTTTATGTAACCCATCTGGGTAGCGCCGACTGACTCTCAGACAAGCGTGACTATTGAAAATCGGATTTATAACCAGATTCACAGGGAAAGAACAATTTCACCTACTGAAAAGGAAAATGCCAGCAGCTCTTAAAACATTAGCGTGACAACAATGGAGGTGGTTGGGGCATGCAAAACTTCTAAATATTTGTTTCCGATTCGAAGCAGCACGCAACAAACAGATCTATTTAAAGTGTTTCCACATATGGGTGTACGAGAATACGCTAATAATAAGGTATGGATATTAGGAATAAAAATAAGAGTATGCCGTAACGAATATTAAGCATAATCGAAAAACAGTGAAATCATTTTCATTTAACTGACATGTAATACACCGTTGCACCCATACATTGTACGAATGAATGCCCGTGTACTACAGTTTACAGACTAGTGTACGTTTCTTGTGATTGTGCATATATACACAACATATATAAACGCTAAAACTTCAACGCAGAAGTATACAATAACAGTTCGGACACACACGTAAAATAAGCTATAGTCATCAACTACGAAACACCAAAAGGATGATAGTGGAATAAAAATCACGACATTCCTGTACAACGAAATAAACACTGACGGAATAATAATAATAATAATAATAATAATAATAATAATAATAGCAGTTAGAAGTCTAAAGTTAACATATCAGGACTTTCAAAAATGCCCACAACTCACGAAATGCGAACAGTTCTGTTTTTGGTGGTTACTGTTGAAGTGTTTGTATCATCGGCTGAAGGTTCAGTACACTCGATCGGACAGACCATTGTAGTTGTAACACTTGACTGTACAATACTGTGACCATCAGTAGTCGAGGACGAAGAGCTCACGGACGACACTGCTGCAACGACAGATGAAGTGGGGACGATGACTAAGTCGGAGGAGTTCGGATTTTGAGAAACAGAGCCAGAGGGACTCCCTAATGTTCCACACATGGCTACTGATTGGTCTGTAAAGAAGAAACAAACAGAATAACGGTTGAAAAACTGGCGTATAAGACAGACAAAATGTGAGGACCGGCAGATACCTTCAAAGTAAACGGTCCAGAGTCAGGAGCAAAGCGCCCATCAATCTGAAGGAAGTTATCAGGTACGGCACAAAAAGAAACACTCCACACTAATGGATTAGAAACCATGGATAATCACACGTTAACAGTATCGTAGTGACCTGGAGATAACCCCGATCTAACTGCTGTACGATGTGTAAAATTCTCCTCAAAATCCTAGTTCACAGTGTACATAGGATCATAGGGGTCTTCGCCAGTCGTCCGTTTGCGGCACGCGATCACGTTTGTTTGTTTGCAAACTTTCGGCCTATGCGCGCCAATGGCGCTAGAGCGCTCGACGGTCAGGTGCTGAGCCTCCCAAGCTCTTTCCGTATATCGGTGTCGTTTAGCCCTGGTTGAGACCTATTTTAGTTGTCGCACAATATACGTTGGATCTCTCCCAATTATCCGAATTTTTATCTCGCCTTTGTTATTTTCTGCGTATATTTGAGAAAAATTAATGTAGTGCACGTCAAAAAAGTAGTATATTAGGTAAGCACCAGCAGCCGGTTGGCAATGGTGCAGAAAATAAAGCTACATTACGATAGAGAAATAATTTTATTAATAGGTCTATACTACTAGTGAGTAACCAAGACTGGTGGAGAAAATGTTGCCTAGTGGGACGTGACACGTGGGCGACCTGAGGAGAGAAGACGGCATAAGGCTGAGATCGATTCGGTGCAGTAGTGATCAAGGACGTGAACCCCACGGTGCCCGAAGGCGTCACCGATTAGATTTCATCTTCACCGTGTGTGACAAATGAACGGTGACTACGGATTCGGTCTACAGCAGTCAGTCGATTTGGAGCAGGAGTGGGGACTTCGCTCGGATAAAGGCGTGTCTAAGCAAAGCGCACAGTATAATGTGACAGAAGCAAACTTAGGACAGACATTACCTATTGGCAGCCGAGGTCTAAAAACTGTGGGCAATTCTCTTGAAAAACTAAAGTATTGGGTCTCATATTAGTTTGTCCAACTGAACACCAAGGCTGGCGGCTGGCTGCGATGTATCCGTTGGTCCGATCGACTGGAAAAGGTTGGTTCAACTGAGCTATGCTGGTAGACCATGTGATCTATCACAAACCATAAGTTGAACCACAACCGCACCATACGGAGTATTACTAATTGGGCCGAAATGGTGAGATAGAGGTCAAACAGCTTAAGGAAAAATGAGATTAAATTATCAATGACTATTGTTGTCATGTGCTACCTTTTGTTATTGCTGTCATGACTCTGTTGCACCCCAATTCTCTTGGTTGTTTATAGTTCTCTTCTCCGTGGCAAACTCCACACACGCACACACATGCCTCTTTCAGCTTATCCATACCATTCGTATGTATTGCAACAATCAACTGGAACTATCATGAAGTGATAGTTTTATCATACTGACTTTCAACCCACCAAGTTCCATAGCCACGACCACGCGAAAATGAACGAATAAATAAGGTCACTGTTTAAATGTGCTCGTTTTGATCTTGTACAAGCTCCAAATGGAAATGAACTAAACGATAACAAACGACAAACCATATATTTGTAAATCATTAGAAGAGAGGTAAACGATTCCGAAATTTGTGGGGGCGCACGACAAGGAACAGTGCTGATAAACGAAAAAGACAAGTGGCTCGCCCAGAGTGCAATCGGCAAGAAAAATCGAATCTAGCATTTGAGAGGTAGTTTCGTTCGTATCAAACAGGCGATGATTGTAAGGTGGGGAACAACATTAACCGACCAAAACGTAGAATAGAAGGTTGCTCAAAAAGTGTACAAACCGCGGTGGGCGATGTACTAAAAACCTTAATGGAATAGGAATGGTGAAACTGGATCCAAAGCCTGTTAAACAAGTGAATAGAAAAACCGTAGCGCTAGATACGTATGCATAAAAATATTGAGTACCTCCATGAATGTTAAAAATTAGACTTCTTACGGTTGCCATATCATTGCGAGCTGGCAGTATGCTACCATACTATCGTTAATGACGAATTGGCCCAAGTGAACTCGCCTTGGATACCCTATCGCACTGTAGTCCATTCTAAGTGCATCCGAAGGTATACCGATCGTACAAAATAAATGCTGACTGTTAGGACAAATGAAACGAAATGTGTTCATCATCCTATCGTTAGAAAGAGAGTAGGTCGAGTAAGTTGTGAATATAAATGATCCAAAAAATTGCAGTAAACTTCAAACATTATGACTAAATAGGTTGACCTTAAACAGCATCGATTGTATAGTCGACGAACGTACATTCACTGGTGATGCGCTTCAAAAGTGATCCAAACAATTCGAAATATAACAAACAGTGGTTGAAACTACTTCACAATGCATGCAAGAAAATACAGGGTCCGGCTGTGCTTTTACACCAGATGGTAAGCCAAACTATCGCGTTCCAAACTTGCTGACTCTTGGTCTCCTCAAACATACAGTGATTTCCAACGGCCCAATAGTGCATTCTGGATCGGCAACCATTGTGGAAAAAACAAACCTACATTGCTGAATATGACCTAGTAGAAGGCGTCACCGCATTCTAGAAATCAGCCGCAGAAGCCCTTCGCAAATCGGCATTGGTTATCTGAGGGCATCGCACTCGATCAACCTTGCATGCTTAGAAATTGTTTCTAATCAGCAGTATCCGGACGAAGATGTTGCAAATATCCATACCATCACTGATTTGTTACGGGGTTCTTCTTGTACATGGACCAACACACTTAACATTGTTCTCTCTTGTATTATCGTTACTGGTTTTCTGTTTCTTTGAGACGCTGAATTAATATGCAAGCACCCAGTGACGCGACGCATCGCTGATTCAGAAGAATAGGCCACTCTCGCGCAGCCAGAATCGCATTGCCCAAAACAAAAATTGAACCAAAGTCTCTCTGATAACATCAAATAAGAGAGGATGACGAATCCCACGAAGTGATAACATCGATTGTGAAAAACAGAATTCTTTATGTGGTTATCTAACTGATCACCACAATTTGTACGGCTACCGAATACCACACATCGACTAACCAGCCCACTACTGATCCCGCAAATGTCCGAACGCGTTGCAGTTTCCAATCAGGTAGGTAACAGATAGGTAAAAGTGATATTTTATAACGTGGTTTAACCAAAATTGTATCCGGCGTCGTTTTTTTAAAAAAAAACAAGCAGAGATGGGTATGAGACTTAGTGCGTAAGTTTCGTCACATAATCGCCCCATTCAGATAGTTCACGCACTGCCCTTGAGCTTCGGTTGACAGGTTTGGAATGCCACGTAACGTTCGTTTAAAGTTTGCATTTGTCACATTATGCTGTGCCGTCCATGTGGATACACCCTTATTCGGGCGAGTCTCCCAAGGGTCAATGTTAGCCTCATATCGTCTTTTATCCTCAGGAAGCCCAGATGTCAGTCTAGAGACATCTATTGCTATGTGAAAGATGTTGTGGATCTAAAGAAAACACAAACACTACTAAACATAGAGTGATCAAGTACACCAGCGCACCACTGTGTGTGTTACCAGTTTGTTTGAAGTTCTGTGCCACTTTAATTGAGTACCAACGACGCCAAATTTGTATCAAATAATCACACGTCATCAGTAAACTACAGTCAAACGAACTCGCTGGCCAGACAAATGATTTTCAAGCCATTTTCAGTTGATCGTCCTTTTTGCTTCCTAAGAAAGATGTCAACGCCTGTAAATGTCACCAAAAACAGAAACGTACAGTATACAATCTCACTGCTTACTATTTGAGAACATAGTGTGGTTTTCAGTAAATGTAGTCCACTTTTTGTGTGCATCGAGTATGCTTCAGTCACCTTTTGTGTGCATGTGTCAAACATCTCAATAGTTTGTCTTTTGATCATGTTCAACCCAGTTTCAGATCCACCATTAGTCGCCTTTTTCTTTATCGTAAAATGTTTAAAATGTTTCCACTCCCTCTTGAATCTTATTACCCCAAGTAGTATCAAAAGCATGTGAAACACCACCGAAATAACAAACACCAAATGCTTCAAAGTAGGCACGTTACTAGGTTGAGTCAAATATACAACAGCACAAAAAGGAACGTGAAAGAAATCATGCAAATGAAGAGGAAATAAAATGGAACACGACAAATGCTACTGGTTTTTGTGTTTGGTTGTTTGCCGAGCTTGACAAGGTTGCCATGGCTGAGACACCTCGGTCAGGTGCAAACTACACGTGTCATCTGCGTAACGTTTTGTCAACGCTTTGTGTTAGTTACAGTGAGAGATGATGGGGAATTTCGTTGAATATTGACATGTTAAGTACTGTTAGAAGCCACCGTAGACTTACCAGAGATCATTCTCCATATTTCAACACGGACATTATACGAAACTTCTCGGCTGTGCCTTCTTAATTACAACGGACTCAAGAGTGTTTGGAACGTACTACACTTTGTGTTTTAAGCCTCACTGCATAAGAGAATTCCCAGCGACGAAAAGAAAAACATTCTATCCGGACCTTATGCATAAACATCGTATCATTCATCTGATCTCCGACGGGATAAAGTATTTTTCGATCACCAGAAGAGTAGTTAACTGCTAGTATCAGGTTTCATCATGCTTCTTGCTTGGTTACATTGATCAACTTAAATGGAAACCAAAACGCAACATGCTTTATTAATATGATAGTCTGCCCCCAAACGTTTGGTGTAAAATTCCCATGCTTTGGATAATTCATATCTGACCTCAGAATCATGCTTTTTTCAGTTGGTTTCACTTTAACCAATTGGCATTTAAGATCGAAAGCATTCGGGTTTCTGTTGTAGGCAAGCAAGACGAACTAAAGTCAACAGGAATCAGTCCGAAGGCTCGGAGGTTTACTCATTTTATCATTACCCATTTATCTAAGCCAAGCAGAAAGTGATGAGTAGACGATAAGATCTCCGCAGCTGCTTAACGATTTTCTATTCACAGCTGGTGGTATTTGTTTCGGATGAGCCTGTTACAATTAGGTCTGTGTGTAACACTCACCATGAGTGGCTTGCACTGAACCACTTATGGTCCCACTCACACACCACGTGTTCAGTGCAAACCAGGAGGCGTGTGAATGAGGTCTGTGTTCAGTCGGCCAACCCTGGTTAGCTAATTAATAGGCTAGCACGAAACTGAAACCGCTTTCTCTCGGGAAATTAAGAGAGGGAGACTTTAATGGTAAGATCTAAACTAGGAAGAAAAATATCGAAAGTATTGTGCATGAAGTAGTTCAGTATAGAAGTACATGTTACTGCACTCTAGAGAGGATATGGTAAAACAAAATTCATGGTTGGACTGGAAGAGAACAGATAAAACATTTACCATACATTACAAGGCTAAAAAAAGGAAAAGTAGAAGACACTCAGGTTTCTATCCACAGGTTTTTAGCTTTAATTTGCCTCCTCGTGGTACGGTGGTGAATATGGAAATATCAGCACCATAAGTGTCAAACAGGTCTATTCGAAGTATGAACTGAACTTGTTAATCTGGTCCTTAATAGGAAGTGTTCATTATGGAACGGACACTAACGCTCTAGCAGAGTATATTCTCAGGTCATTTACAAAGGTCGTAATCATTCAACTTGTACAATACGTTTGAATACATTTGCCTTGGCCAGCTCTGTTATTACAGTAGTTAACAGGTTAACAAGAAATACACGATACGAAATATACTGGTACGAAAGACGTTCAGATTGCAGAAGGCATCCCCAAAATAGTGGCTGAAAGTTCACAATAAGCAAATTCGATAAAGGTTTCCCCAGGTACCATAGTCAAAAACACGAACGATCAGTCTACAAATAGACCAACGCATACCGGAAGCGGAACTGTCACCGGGATCGACTTCATTCCTTTTAGATTGCTTCAACGGAGGTTCTTTGGTACAATCAACTACCAAGGATGATTTGCGCGTTCTTAGGCAAGATTTCTTTTCACTGCCTGAATCCGAAAGCTTCTTCAACTCGGTGTCTTGATTCAAATGCTCTGATTCTATAGGAGGACTGTTCTTCAATGCTACTACGATGTCTTCTGCAGCGGGCACACCAGAAGGGGCAGAAAAGAAGACAGTTGTGTTCAGTTCCGAACCGCTATCTGAACCGCTAACCGCGGTGGTGGGTGTACAATGTTGCCCAGAACTGTAAGGAAAAAATAAGACATTGGAACACATTTGCACTGATTATGGAATTTAGCTGAGTTAAAGACTAACGATAGTGTAGAGCGTTGAGAGTTGAATGTTCTAAAAAAAAGTACGACAACGATCCATACAAACCTCAAGCTCCACAGTGATCTTGGAAGGGCTTTGTCTAACCTGCCCAGTGAATAAGAATGTCACTCAAACCTGAAGACGAAGTCATATTTTCAGGCTGTTCATGCTTAAACAGCGGAAGTAATCAGAAACACCTCGGATTTAAGCTCAAAACCCACTGTTTAACAACGGTTTGCAACTGGAATACTACTAGTTTATAATGAAGTGTTTACATTCTATGAAAACATTTAGGCCATCTGTGCGGTGGACTACGTGACATAGGAGCTGAAAGCAGGTACAGCAGCCTTAGAGAGGAATGAATGCTCGTAACGTCATAGCGAACACCGAAACAACAACCAAAGGCCTTGGGACAACCAGGAGGATATAAAACATCCGGACCAAAATTGCTTCTGAAAAAAGCAAACGTATCGTTCGCTATTTCGTGCTAAATAGATTATTCATTAAAACCAACAACGCAACGTAAGATGATCTCCACAATCTACATTTGATTATCCGGGGAAAATTCGACGAATCAAATCCATAATCAAGTGAGTACGCGAATAAGACACTCTATTGAAGATATAACTCGATGTGTCTCTACAATCCACACCCCGACTGACTAGCTATCAACCGGTTATCAACCACTGACACTGTCCGGTGGGTCAGCGCTCATGAGGTCACTGACGAAATTGACTAAAATAGCTTGTCGACGTGATCTCTACCGTTCTGGCCAGCTGCCTTTCGTACCACAGAACGATGACGTCAAAATAAACAACAGACACCAATTATCACACAACTGGGGAAAAAGTTACATGGACAGAACCGATGGGTGCGTGTATCTCACAATGAACCGGAAACTTTGGGCTTCGTCAGCTGGTCGACAGACTCTACCATCAGGCAACTTTCACGATCACACTGCGTTACTATAACACAGTTATTAGTTTAATCGGAGTTGTGGCGACTGAACGATTTACACAAGTTTCTTGTACAAAAAGAATTACGTGCAAGCCCAATGTTTTCTTGGATCTAATTAAGAATTCCAAAATAGGCATCACTCAGGTGGCGATAAAAACTGAGAGCTTCCAGTAAACGTTTTCCATTCTGCCTATTGTAGTAGTATTGTAGTTTTAGTGGTCCGTGCTATTAGGTGTTTGACTCCGACCGACCGGATTCTTCTGCCGAAACAATCGACCACTTAGGGATCATAAGCAACATCAAAGACAGTAACACATCAGTGGTTCTCACCGATGCCGGACTGCTATACAGTCATGAAGAAATCTATAAGCCCCGAACAAAAAAGAGAGGGAATCAATCTACTAAATAAATATATCTGAATTCACACATTCAACGTCAAGTTACGCACACCTTGTAAACAAACAGCTCACCTATAAGTGAAAGCAGGGTCTCACCATCAACCTTTCAACTTTCACTGCCCCGCGTCATCAATTCCACTTAGTTCACAAACAACTCGGTCGAACAACGACAATACTCACTCTACTGCCATCTCACCTAACGTCTTCAGCCACCGACTATGAGTCGCAAGGGCATCAATCCGGGAGACGAACCCAACCTACAGTGGCCAACCTTTTGGTGAACGACTTCATTTCTCTAATCCAGATCATCATCTGTCCGCCTCACATTTTCCTTCAGTCAGCTGCAGCATCGGTAAAGAGTTATCGGTGTAACAGACGACTAGCTGGCATCTTTAGTACACGGCCTAACCGTCAAAGTCGGTGTAAATGTAAGGATTGAACGATAGAACTCGTTTGACAACTACAACCAAATACCCGCTTCCTAACCTGCTCATCATTTACATGCTGGTGCCACCCGATATGAGCAATCGAACATAGATATTGGCGGTCAAATACCTGAAAACAGTCCACGTCTTCTAACCGGTGAAGATAAGCTCCACAGCCGTAAAGTAATACAACCCTCACTGTCGCATTATACACTCGACCCTTAGGCTTCAGAGAGATACCTCTGTCGCCAGAGGTGTCCCAGTATGACAAACAACGCCCTAGCCACAGAGATACGCGCTTCTGTTTCATTTTCTACACCTCCACCGCCGCTGATACAACGTTTCAAGTATATAAACAGGTCAATAACCTCCAAAATTCCATTAACCAACATTAAATCCACATAATCACAGCAGTGTTGAAGAAGCGCTTTCCACCTTTAAGTTGCAAAGCGTATCCCGAAATGTTTAACGAAGCGCCAAATAACGTCTACCACTATTTGTGAGGCACGAAGGTTGTCAAACAACAACACTTTGAAGTCAGCATAAATGATACCAGTCTTCCATCGGGTAGCAGGTCAACGCCGGCACGTTGTATCGCAGACGGTCCCTATTATTTCATATGTGGCGAATTAATTAAACAAAGAAGGTGAAGGTGGACAGCGTTGACGTACGACGCTCCTGGTGCTGAAACTGTCAGATAATTCACCGTAAACCCTAATCTGAACCGAAGTATGGGAATAAACCGCCCACAATATTTGTATACTCGCTCGGTACACCCCTGCACTCAAACGACTCTATAAGTGCGGATCAACCCACTGAATAGAACGCACCCGTGTAGTCTGCGAAGAGTGAATATGTAGTCAACACATTCTCGTTCAGGACGAAACCCTGCCTGTTCTTTCCTAATGTCTGCCTCCCGAGCTGCAGTGAGTCGATGAAACATAACGCATGTCAGAACTTTAATGATGAATGGCGTCAAGCTGATCCCGCCACGATTCTTGCAAGTGCCCCTGACTCCGTTCTTGAGTATCGGGTGACCCCAGCCGACAAGGATGCCCCCCATCGTTCAAGCAAGTTAAAACAGCTGAATTAAGACCTCCACTAACACCTCCTTACTGTCATTCAACAGTGCGATACGAGGTGATCTGGACCAACAGTCCTATTACGTTTGAGAACTGAAGTGACATTGGCAAACTCAGTTATAATGAGTTGTCTTACATCCATCGACCAGCGTTACCTTGCAACGTTGGGACGGTAACATAGGAGAAGCAGGTCAGCTAAACTGATCCTCGAATTGTTCCACATAGCGCTCTAACCTCCTTGACTTACTACGGATGGGTGTGCCATCTGCCTCGTTGGTAACTTCACTAACAGACGATCGCCCTGGAGCAGTAACTCGGATAAGCCCCAAGAGTTTACACGAATTATCTAAAACAAAAACGGTTTCCAGTTTCTTAATTTTCTCCGTTAGCTAACCCTCATGGTCGGTGACCAGCCTAGGCTTCAACTTCCTACGGATATCTCTCGTAAACCTGTTATATGAACTGGTATGAACAATGTTCAGCCTGGTACCTAGCATCTTCAGGGATTTCTTTATTTAACCGATGAACCACTACATCGCATGCCACAGTACCTGCTTCATGAACGGCCCGTGAGATTTCCGTCCAGCAGCTATTACGATCTTAAAGACGGGAACTGCTAAGCTTGCATCCTCGGCTATATCGGTACTTGCGTTTTACTGACGGTCAGGCCAGCTTATCAACAAGCAGCCGTTGTTGTCGGTGAGGTCGTTGCGTAGCGAAAATAAGAACAAAACGACAAAGTACCAAGGCAGGATCCGAATGCAAGTGTATGCCCCGATGAGAATGAGTCCTGAATGGAATCACATCACACACAGCTAATATTTATGTGGTGTATCTGACACCAAGTCTGCCTCGGAGAAAGAAGGCGCCAAATATAACAATGACGCGCACGCTATATATGGCTGGTGTTGGCTACAAATAGCCTATGCTCAGCGCACAGTTGCAACAGCCGCCCACCATTATCCCGGTTGTGCGATGCCAGCCCAAATCTGCCACCAAAACGGGAATTAGTCTCACTAAGGCGGCCGACCTATGCGCCAATATCTCCGGCCAGAGTGACAACATCAAAACTACACATTCACCTGAGGATAGTGGACAGATCCCAGAAAGGGTACCATCGACATCGATGTCGTTACAATCAGTCGGAACATAAGAATACACAATGAAAACACTTCTGATGGTTTCGAGTCTCCAATTGGTCTTAACAGAACCTACCAAGCGGACGACATAGAATCTGCTGTTGATGAGAACCCAATCTAGCAAAGCGACTGCGGCCGTCGTACTGAGAACTATACCCGCTCCAATCTGATCGGTAGCGTCGGTCGTGAAGTCGCCTAAAGCGAAAAGCCAGAATCGAATAAACAGCTGCAGTTCGATACGCTGATCACTGTTCGAGATTCTAGTCCCCGAAATGTAACAGGCATCGATAGTAAACCAGTCTAACGCCAGTGAGAGAGCAGCCTGTTGACTTTTCTGCTTCAAAGTGCAAACAATGAAAGTACTCACTTACATTCGCCATCCAGGTTTAAGCAACGAACGAGAGGCCAAAAGCTGGACGATAAGAGACGAGACTAATCAGAGTAGTATTTGTGTGATTAGCTGATTACTGTGAAAATGAATGTCGAGAACGCAACGAAAGTGGATTGGACTAAGGCATCGATGAGAAGTCAACCAGTAATTCGCAGAAGGCTACAGCCAGTCACATTCGACAACGCCAACAAACTAGTATCTCATCACGACCAATCCAGATGACAGGTTGGTGTAGCATAAAATTGCGTTATAACGAGCATCGAAGTAAAAACAAGCGCATCACGCGTTAGAACAAACGAGGCCGAACCGACCTGTAAGAAGGCCTGAGCGTCAATGCCAACTGTAATTCCTTATTTTACTGATGCACCTTGTTCATAAAATAACCGATGGAAACTCAACAAAACTTAGATTTGCCTGGTATCACAAGTTCTGCTTCTGATTTCGTTTCGAACGATAGCACATATGGTCCTGAAGATTAACTTGGATCAGAATGGAGGACGGGTCAGTAGTAGCATAGTTTCACTTATATACCATGCTGTATGAAGCAGATAGGGCAACTTGGTATGAATTTGTGTTGTGAATATTCATGGTTGTATGCGGGCTAAAATATTCCAAGACATTCAGACTTACACAAGATAACGAATAACGTTCGTAACCATTGTTTGGCTCGAAAGCTTAGGTCGCAGGGCAGAGAATGTGCTCAATTATTCGCGTTCCGGATTACCAACAATATAACACTGTCTTTTATCATACAACTCATTTGTGAAAGACTTGAGCTTGTTGATTGACCGGGCACTTTGTACACTTGTGTGAGTAAAGTAGAAATCCGACTTATCCACTACACTGATGGTGGCTTCAATGGTCACATGCGTGCATAAGAACACTTGGGAGAAATGAATGTAATGTCATCACTTATTAATGAAGTGTGTACAATAGCGAAGGAAAATAATTCACATATCTTCCTCTAATCCCGGTCACGGGGAATCCATGACCTAGTAGGCAAGTGTTTGGACTTTCATCTTGATGTTGACATGCCGACCGTGGGTGTGGTGTGCGTGCTTCGTGATTAAGCACAAGAAGATCGAAACAACTGTCTACCGCTTAGCCCGTGATGATAGAAGATAACTACTTACAAGAAGTATCCCCAGTAAAAAGATCCTTCAAAACCTACAGTTTGACTAGAAGACTGATGACAACAGTCCCTACTAGTTCGGAAATAAACATAAACGATAGATCAAAACCTATCGTGACCGACACAGATTAGTTCATGTGAAAGATAAGTGAAATTTCGGCTGGACTCAAACCAACGACAGAAACATCATGCCGCAACGCGGCAAGCGCTCTACCAGCTGAGCTACGAAGTCATATCGGGTGCTCGGAAATTTCACATTTGGACTCTGTGGATTACAGCGTGAACTGGTTGAGAAATCCTGCCGGGGCAGTCGACCTCCTGGATCATTTGGTGGATTCCATATGAGACAGTGGGACTGGTGGATAACAGAGTCAAAATGTGAATTTTTCGAGCTCCCAGTGTGGCTTTGTAGCTCAGCAGATAGAGCGCTTGCCGCGTCGAGGCATGGTGTTTCTGCCGCCGGTTCGAATCCAGCCGAAGCCCCGACTTTTCACAGTTGGGTCTCATCTAAAATCATAAATCTGTCAGACTACTCATTAGTAACATAAGTGAAGTTATGGAGGAAGACAAGTCAACTTTTCTAGATGTAGCAGTGTGGTATTGAATGGACAGGCCCATTCAGGGACGGAACAATGGGCTCATTTTCACAATTTTTCCCAGTCAACACAACTTGAATCGTAATAAATATGTAACTCAGATGCAGCAGAGAGTGAATAACAACAAATTCGAAAAACACCAAGTAAAGATGGAGTTCTGGAAAGGGTAATACACAAAACATGAAGTGGAAAAGCACTCAACTAGTGATGTGCACAACTGTACGGCGGCAGTTGCAGACTGGCAAACGCAACAATCAAAGCTCACCACGTCGTTTTCCTCGACAGCAGCGCGCATCACCATCAAACCTTAAAAATGGTTTGCCTGTCTTTTCGAATTTACCGACATCCATTATCATCACACTGGTTGAGCTCGGAAAACACACAGCTCCCAGACATGATTCCCGAACAAACCCCGAAATGACTGTGAAGGGAACCTTCCTAATAGGCACACCAACTGTAATCGATCGGCAAGCGAATCACAATGGACAGCGTTTTTAAAGACATCTTCTAGCACTTCAGATCATAGTCGTTAAAGGTAACAGAAGCAATCCCAATTAACCTACAGATCAACCACAAACTGTACGCTTGAAAATTATGCATACGCCTTACACCTCACTAAAAAAAAGAAAATTATAAAAGAACTGAAGCCCATACAAATGTGAATCACCTGAACCTGTGCAGCACACACCCTACCCTTAAAACAGAGCGCATACACACGACTGTACAACACCATATGCGGTATTTAAAACCGTTAAGATTGAATGAAGCCCTCATAGTATTCGAAATCTGATGGGAAATACCAAGGACAGTTGCAAGTAACTGCAACTTAGGGATACTCTAAGCATACTGTCTATTAGGATAATGTGCGAAATGCAATAAGTAAAAACCGCATTCAATAACAAAGGGCTTCAACAAAAGTCAAATCACCTGGTAACAGCGGGCTCAGACTGCGTTGTGACCGCCGCAGACGAGTCGGACGGTACACTTGCTGCCATAAATTTCTGTAAGAAATTTAAACAGAGGAAGCAAAATATTCAACAGTCACAACGATAACAATACTGGGATGACGAATCGCGTTACCACGCATGTTTCGGTTACGTCAAACAAGAATGTTGGTAGGTTTGATGATACAGCGCTTACTCTCTTCAACAAAACCCCAAGAGGAATGCCAAAAACAGTCTCCGTAAGGAATGCGAAATATCGAAAAAAGTACTGACTCATGCAGTAAGTAAACCTTGGGCAAAGCAACCTAACTAGGCGAGTACACGGTTTTGTGAACCTCACCAAAATTACGGTAGTGATCTATGATCATAGGTTAAAAAAGGCATTAACTGTTTGAAATAAACGGCATTTGCAAGGAAGAAAAACTAAGGTGCAGCCTATGCTTTCTACTAGTAAGCAAATATCGCTCAGAAGGCTCAATAATTCTCGTGAAGAGAAGTCTTAGTTGTGGGGTCACCGACTGGACTTCACAGAACAGTTAACGTCTCCTCTCGAGAAGACCGAGCAACCCGAACGATACCCCCAGAGGAATGTGACCGAGCGTTTGCATACAGTAATTCAATTGCGTCTAACGTGAAATCAACGACACAGTGGTCAACACGGTTGTTTCATGTCAGTAACAAGAATCCAAATCTCGGCCGAGGCCAGAATATGCACTACTGACGAGCGTTTTCATAATCGAAACTCAAGTCTCATCATCATTATCATCAAGTCTAGTGCTTCTTCTCAAAAGGGGCTGACTAAAAGTCCATGGGAATGTGAATGCCGCGATGAATTATGAGTGGGGTTCGATTTATGTTCCAAAATATCCGCCACTACGCATCGGTATTCATAAATAAGTTCCGGGTTAGATAATCAGACGCAACCAAAAATGTGATGGGAGGCAACCGGTAATGAATACGGGTAGAAGCAACGAGGTGGCGTGCTTCGGTTTGTTTCATGCAAAATGAAAATTAATCAGCCTGAATCCTGTCGAGTTTAGGATGTTCCCCCGTCGCCATAAAGTCACAATCGACAGTAGGCCGACCCTTACTGTTTTTTGTTTTGGGGGGGCTACCTACAGAGCGAAGAAACACTGTATACGCGTCACTGCATCTTTTCGTTGTCTATCTGTCAAGGAAGACAAGTAATTAGGGCAAAGTAGCAGTAACAAGGCAACGGGTGCCCCAAGCCTAGAAAGCTGGTAGTAAGTCAATGGAATGATACACGATCTATCTGTCGCACATGAGACTTAAAAGGTTAATGTAAAAATGCAGTTCCGTTTGATAGTAGACTGTAAATATCTTCAAAAGTATAGGAATACATGCACTGAAATGAGAGTCAATTCGACACACTGTGGATAAACTTTGGACTCTGCCAACCCCAACGTGCCGCGTAAACAGACAAAAATGTTCAAGGATTTATGCCTTTACTAATTTAAAAAGCCCAGACAACACCTTTGCGTGGCTTGGAATTACTTTCTTCCATCTTGGTGTCAAAGCAAAATGCAGTAAAAGGCTTGTACGTACTAAGCGGATCGCTCTAGTACAGTGGACCACATGATTAGAGAGGAAACATCACAGAAATCACAACACTGCGAACACCAGCAATGACAGACTTCTTGACCAAGCCGGTCAACACAAAACCTACACATTCGGATGACAGTGGCTCACTTCGCTCGCTATGGTCTACCGGGGGTCTTTCCCTAATAATGGTCCTCAGGTCGTGTGCGCTAAATTCAAAGCGTTCAGATAAATGGGAGTTTGAACATCGAACAAGCAGCCCGTACCACAGTCAGTCAAACGGGAACACCGAAATTGCAGTCCAGACCTCCAAAAGACCACTACAGATTGTCTAGGAGTCAGAGGAAGACTCATATCTGGTGTTTCTAGAGAGGAAAAACATGCCGAATGATACCACTGGATACAGTGTGATGCAGTAAATGTTTGACAGAAGGACGCGGACCCAACTGCTGGCGGCATCTAAACTGTTACGGTATGACATGTTAAACAAGTCAAATGTCCAGAAGAGCCTATAACGACGCAGAATGCAACAAAAAGTTTACTGTGATCGCGAGGCTCGGAAACTTATAAGCTTTCAACCAGAAGATAAGGTGTGGGTCTAGTGTGTCCCTGAGAACCCAAGACAGTGGACAGGTGGTGTGATGATAAACGATCGTGGACAAAAATCATACGAAGTTGATATGGATCAGGTTGTAAAAATGAGAAATCGTGCGCACTTGAGAGAGCGGATTTCATCGGAAAGGGAGACCTGTGACGCAGGCCATGAGAAGCCATCAAGAACGAGGCGGACAAAACTAGTAAAAAGGAAGGGATGTAACGAGATTGGATTGAAACAGTTTTCCGGAAGGTGAGGGTTCGGTTGATCGGAACCCACACATAAACCGCTGCAAGCCGAACTGCGGTCGACTGACGCCAACCAATCCGAAATGCCGATCGGCCGCTACGTTGATTAATGTTGTTCCCCCATTTAAAAAATGCCATCTTCCAATAAATTAAGACTGCTTAGTGCCGTCCCGATTTCCGTTTTGATTTTTTTCTCGGTTAAATAGCTCAGTACGCGACACGGCCAGTGAATATTGACCACACATCAGCCAAAAACGACTAAGTTCCTCAAAATGTGACGTCAACTTGGAGGGAACTTCTTGACGTGGGATCATTGATTAGAGTTACGAAGCAGTTACTGTCTCCCCTCGAGGCGGTTGAGCAATCTGAGCGAATGTGGCCGACCGTTTGTATATGATAATTCAGCTGTGCCTAATGTGAGGTCAGTGGCGCAGTGGTCAACACGGTTGCCTCATGAAAATGCGGTCTGAGTTCTGGTCCCGATCGTGGTAAGGATATACACCATGGACGAGCTTTAATAAAAAGAAAACTCCAGTATAGCCGTTCTGTTCGAAAGAGGCTGGCTGAAAAGTCTACGAGTGCGACTGCTGCAATCAACTGTGGGTGACGTTTAACTTATAAAATGGAGACATTTGTTTTGTTTTGTTCACGCCTCTCAGTCCTGTCGTCTCATCAGGCCCCTGACATGGTGACACACCAGCGATCGCAGACTCAACTCGGTTAGGATGCCTTTCATTGTGGGTCCTCAGTGTTGAGATACCAGTGTGATGCATCCATCGCCACTGCCTGACCCACTGAAGTAGTGCGATCCGCTGCAAAACCTTATGGACTGAAACAGCTTGTAACCATCAGTGATCATAAACCTATTTCCGAAAAACTACGCATCCCACAACAGCGAAATCCCCCCTTCTGGCTGAGAAATCGTTAGAGAGTTTGTTAAATTAACAGCATGCTGTCTTCTGGTTTAATTTATACCATAAATGGAAGCACTGTAACATGTATAGGCTGCACTTTCCAGAAATAGAAAGCTCCTTGTCTCCTTCTTATTCAGTTTCAGACCAAACGTTCAAATGCAACCTGGTTTACAATCGGTTCATTCACGGACAACCCCATGGTTCTTGTATTTCCAAGGTGACTGTAGAAATCGTCAAGGTGATTGTTTAGATGTTCATCCGTGACGCGGCTCAGAAGCACTGGTGTGAGAGGTTAATAGAGTAGTTAGCGGCCGTCCAACAGCAATGAAAGCATTTGCCCCAAAAAGAAACCAAGGCATGAAACTATAGGGAAGGCAACGAAGAGACGATCGGTATAGTAAAACAGTATGGTAGTCTAGTTTTATCCATTCGCGTTGCAATGTCGACATAACCAACGCTTAAAGTTGGTTGCCCTGAACGGTGCCTTGCGCAATAAGCTCCGATACTGAATGGTATTATCTAAATTCCCTACGTTTTTCGGACGTCATCTAGATTCACATTTTCAGACTTTTTGACAGTACGAAAACAGTACCTTAAAACCTTTAAACTTTTCCAGACCTCCAAAATCCTGTAAGAACAACTTTAAAAAATTACCTCTTTGTGTCTACTGGAACAGAAGCCATGCAAGGGAATAGTTGCGGCATTTGATGAAACTGCCTGGCTTCTAGTGAGGGGCTGACTGTTACACTCACTATGCTCAGTCAAATTTGAAGATTTCAAGGCGGATAACTGCACTTGTGATTGGGAACCAAAAACAACGTTAGCCAAAGAAATAACCGAATTCGCTTGAGATGATGGCAATTCAGACAGCAAGCCGGCCAGATGAGCACTGCAAAAAAGAAAAAGCGAAGTGGGATGCTAACTAACCAACACAACAGACAATGATGTCAGAAATTAATCGACAGGAAACAATCATTTAAAAATGAGAGAACGCTCCACATCGGAAATAACTTAAACTAACTTACGTCTACATGTAGAAAGAAAAAGTATATTTATAATTCCGTTGTATTAATGGGTTGTTTACATTAACCACATAAACTGTCAACGGCAGATCATACTTAGGTGACGACATGTACACAAAACAGTAGTCGAGACTACGATGGTTAGAACTGGAAGGGGCGGTGGTATAAGTCCGTATCGTAGTTATCGAGCTAACCTGGGATCGATTACTTCAGACATACATGTTGTGTATCAAGGAAATGGAACACGTTGAGAAACACAAGTGACTTCACCAAACATCCAAAACGTTCTGTTCCAAAACGCAGGTGAGTAAAGAAGTTACCCAAAAACTTCACGTTCTGGTACAACCCGCCAAGCTAACGAATAAACAGGTCTTCGTGTTTGATCGTTATAGTGCGGAAAACATGTGGATGAAAGGTCTATAATACAAAGGTTATCAATACTACAGTGTGCAGAAAACCAGAATAACGCACACGCGCATAAGCCATGAAAACAGGTGGAAATGAGCCTCAACTGATGTTAACCATCGAGTCAATCCAACATAGCTGGACGTAAAACCTTGGCATTGCACAAAGATTTAAACACTTTTCGTCTTACCAGGTAACGTGAAAGTACGTTCGACAGTTCTTCCAAGCGCATTGGATACAGAAGCCATAATTCGCCAGAGAGCTTCGTTGATTGCGTTCACAAAATACGCAGGACTACAAGGAGTACAAAAACAAGCAAAGGAAGAAGTAATTTACAAGTGTGGATATAACCGACAAGGCGCGAACGTTAGTTCTGTCAGTTGGGACGAATACATTCCATGAAACGAGTAACTGATACACCCAAAAAAGGAAACACCATTGGCAGAGTTATGAACAGGATTTAGGGTCCACTAACAAGCTTCGCGCGGTAGATATCATTGAAGTTGACACACCAATTGATGTAAACAGTTACGCAATTATCAGCTTCTGCCTACTCTCCGATGCCGCCACCACTTGTTTTCTATTATGTACCAGTCGTAATCTCATAATCGGTCATATTTAAAAAGTGTGGGGACATCCCGCTCAAGTTAACTAGCTGGCATTAAACGCGTTTGGCAGGGAAAGCAGCTCGATGAAGAGTGTCTCATTTTGAAGTTGGCAATTAGACTTACCCGACCAGGTCGATCCGTCGGAACATTATCCAGAATAATAAGATCCATAGTATCAGGGTCTTTAAAATATACCTCGTTAATGTAAAAAGCACAAATTATGTGGGCCCAACCTATTAAACAAGATATAAGTAAGATGTGACAAACATACCGCACCTTGCACCGCTACTGCGTTTAAAAGCACCATCTTTAATAGGACAAAGATCACAACGCTGAAAAACAACTGTTGAAATCAACAACGGTATGCATACTATTTTGCTCATTCGCACTTGGGAAGCACATTTTCGGCAAAACCAGTTCGTCACGCCAGTTACAGTCTTGACACCATAGCAACCTGTAAAGACCCTTAGGAAATGTTTGGCAGCCAACCTTGATGAACAATGAGAGAACAATTTCCGCATACCAATATCCGGTTCAATGAGCCCTGAAAGTCACCCCCACATACAGAGCACCCTGCAGGCATGCCAATACGCCAGCTTACCAGCACAAGGACACGGACAGCCGGAAGGTCAAGGTTAATGAACGAGCCAATGGATTGGGTTCAATGGGTTGTAAACAGAAGTAGGAAGCTGACGCTTTTGGGGTCTCCGTATCTCGATGCGCAGAATCTCGAGGTCCTCAGCAACAGGCTGAAATGGGGAAAACAGGTGCAGTATCTGAACTAATGCAATAAATGTTGGTCAAGGCGAGCCTTGAAAATGGCTGCAGAGCTGGAAGAAACAACACCGTCCGGTAGAGCATTCCAAGCCTTGCAAACACGGAATGAGAAAAAGCTATGTCTACATTCTAGTCTGCTATGTTGGATCTCTAACTCTAAGGGGTGACCCCTCATTGTCAAGCTACTCCCCTTGTTTAGCATCAGGCGGCAAGTTTCTTCCGGGGACTGCATTATCAAAAAGGTTAATACCA
>LUCH01002548.1:0-26384 GCA_013368495.1 Paragonimus heterotremus
TCGCCTATCCACTCTGCCATGTGCAGCAGATAGGGTGACCCGGTTTATCCTGCGCGATGGCCGATGCAGTATGGTATTTGGTTTCTGTTGTATAGTCATGGTTTTTTTATGGGTTTCGAATACTTCCAGGACGCCCAGACCAAGACAGGAGAGCGATTAGGGACTTCAACCAAAGCCTTTGGCTCAAAAGCCTGTACCGCAAGGCAGCAGGTGACACACACGCAGCAGCATCAACCATCCACAACAGGCTCGACATTCACAACCCAAGACATTCGGTACATTGACATGGAGATAATACTGCACAGACAAACCAACCACACATACTACACAGACAAACCAATCACATACAGAAAATCAGATCAGGCAAAAAAGTAAATAACAAACGGAACCGGGACGCAACAGACTGACACCATACGCGACGAACACCTCACAACGGACGCATCTGCTTTTTGTCTGGCTGCTCCCTTTTGGCCAATCTGACAGGGTTGAACCTGCAACGACCGAGGTCGCAGTCAGCACAGCCCTCCGGATCAAAACAGCACACGCCAAGGTAGCAGAAAAGGTCAGGTTCATGACTGTACACACAGGAACATGCAAGGCGACACACATACATGTCAAACGGTAAGGCGTGGCCAGATAACAACGGTGACAATGCCGGACTAACTTCAACATGCTGGCCGCTTATGATTCTGCCCTTGGAGTTGCTCCCATTCTTTCTCATGTCATATTGTTTCAATCTAACGTTGACCCTGGCGTCAAGCAACACATAAACCGTTTGTCAGTGGGTCTGTTTATTTTTTTAATCATCATAAGTTGCCTATCGACAACTTTATACAGCGTATTAATGTACGTTCATAGCAATCTTCTTTTTGTACGTAAGAATGGAATGTAAACATCTTAAATGTAGTGTGTCTGCATCAATTCGCCAAAGATCTAACGAATAAATAGGAATACTTTAGGTATTCCGTTGCTTATTGAGCTTAGCATTTGATTCGCAGATGCTCCACCACCTTAGTTTCCCTTACAGCACGATTGTTCCTTTCGTATGGTGTGCGCACCTTAAAGTGGAATGAGTGAGCATAGATATAGTTGTTTTTAGCAGTTAGGTCCCTTACCTACAGATTGATCTTTTCTTCATAACTCTATGTCAATCAAGCATCAACGAGAACCACTGATGTCTTGCTATCTATGGTAATGAGGATGACGATAAGGTAAAATCATCCGTGTGTCGGGGATTTAACGTATAGGTTTAGGCGTGAAAAAGTCACAACTGCGAGTAGTTTTCAATACAGATCAAAGACATTTGTAAAAAGTAAACATCATCCAAAATAGTAACCCTTATATTTACACTCTGTGTCACAAGACACACATGTTCGAGGAGCAACGGAGTAGAGCACCCCAAGAAAACGGTTTCTTCAGGGACGGTAACCACGACATGGATGTGAAACGCCAAGCGGGAATACATACAACCACATTTTAATGCTACAGTAAACCACGTTGATCGGCTGCATTGATTTCAGGCTGGAGGGGGTGAACTGTGGTGCAAGAACGTGAATCGCCACTGAGTTCAATCCGTTGATGTTTATGACTCAAACTCAAGCCCGCTTGTTCTAAATTCTGCTAAACGATAGTTGTCTGACTGAAGTGCTCGGTTGATGACTACTTTGCGTAGTTAGTTTCTCGGCACTAGTGCCATCCTGGATATCGAACAGACTCGATTATTCTCGAAGGCGCCTTACTTCGTTTTCGGTCTCATTACAAACAGCTTAGACGCTGCCTGGATCTCCAGGAATTTCGGTTGTGCTTTGTTGAACTAAAGCTTCTAACTCGAAAACAAAATATACCGTTGGTGATAAAGTCTTCTGTTAAGAGGGCATCACAATTCACACATTACGTTTTCTGGCTAACTTTATGATTAAACTAGAGGAATCGGTTTATTGCATAGGTAGCTACTCGCTGGTTGCATTAATCATACCGCGGAAACCCACAAAGAACAGCAGTACAGTATCAAACAATTTCGAAACTGACATTTTATTGAAATGTGTATTTTAAAAAAAGTTCACATTCAAAGTTTCGAAAATGTGCGTAGAAGTGAAAAGAATTTTCTGCGGTCGATATGTGAATGACCGATTCACTGTTATGAAAAAGTTTTCTGGGTTATGATGACATTTTGTCTAATGATTATCGGAGTGATAAACGAATTACGAGACTGCATGTTGGGTTAACGAATTCTTTTACACAAGACTGATGAGTCTCTCTGGAAGCATGCAATTTAATCATCAACAGGAGAAACGGTACTCTATATTTCCCAAGTCAAGGTAAAAAGTTTTATAATGAACTACAAGGTTCATACTTGTAAATTTGACAATAATGATCTTAGACAGTGGTTTCGAGCTCAGCCAGTAATAAGTGAGGATCGGCGTTCATCTGTGGCATCGTTGTACAACAAACTGACTTGCAAATTGAATCTCCAAAAGTTATTTAGCAAAAATAGACACCAGTTACGATAGACAGCATATTCACCCACGCTGAACTCATTTGATAGCGTCCGAGATATACTGACGATGACAGCTGTGGATCCATTATGGTGCATGAGTGAGGATTTCAATTAGACGCTGAGCAGCAAAACACGATGTATGAGCATTCTGAAAAGCACAATGCTGTTAATGAAAGTAGCACTGAAGAACAGTATACTCAGTAGGTCAGGCGTACTGAACAATTTAGTATCAGGCAATGAACGATGAAGACATTGAGGTAACCGTTGTAAATATCAAGATACCGGTGAACGACAAAAACCGCGCACAGAGAAACCTCAAGATCATCATTTTAATGCAGAAAGCGATTTTCCTGAGTCAGCGACGTAGGATTTTACCCGCACCTGTGACCGCTTCGTTAGAATAAAAATATTTGAATAATTTTGAACGTGAGGATAAAATGTAGGGAACGCATCTCCCGACGACATCAGTAGGTTCCACTTCTGCCCACGGTGCTATTGTTTACATATAACAATCGTTTTGGAACACAGCCAACAAGATAGGATAATGCTTCTCCATAAAATGTGTCCGTCGTACATCAAAAGGTTTTACTAATGATCATCGTGTGTGTAATCATAGCCCAAGGTTAGCCAGAGTTAGGACAATTAGTCCGTTTAGACGTGCGCTCTCATAGATTTTCATTCAGAAAAATCGATCTAAATTTCTCATGGCGTTTCACTGAAATGCATAGGATTCATGGTATCACCTAAACCTCTAGATAGATCGGAACGTCCAGAGTCTAACTGATTTAAGATGCCGATGGTAACGGACAGAAAATACCCACCATTTGATAAGAAAGCCTTCGCCATCTCATTTGTTATCGGAGGTTTTCAAAACTACCCTCTTAAAAATGTTTTGCCATGTTCACAGACCATTAATTTCATCCCTTCAGGAATAGAATGGGACACAGTAGACGGCTTCACCACTAACGATCCCATAGTTTAGCTGCAAGGTTGATAAACACTTAGGAAACGGTAAAACGAATGGTGTACTAAACATGTCGCCATTGACGGAAGCACCCACAAAAGAATTTGCCCCTCAAGGACTCATAAATCCTATTCGACATGGAGACCAATCACCGTTCGCGTCGCAAGATATACAAGTCTGAAAAGGCAAGCTAGCATAATATACGTGTGAAACATGTGAATGCATCTACAACGTCAAACAGGTCAACGGCCGCCAGTATACAGTCACTCATCGACACTACTGAAATGTGACGCAGACAGCCAGTACGTTTAACTCATGGTTCAGGCAAATCGTGTGGTCATGGCTGGACTACGTGACTGCCTTGAAACGGACGGTGAAACAAGTGGAACTCAGTACGTTATTATCAATGTCCACACACTTGACAACAAGGAAGTGGTTATAATGAGGATTTATCTGCGTATCGACCGCATGTATATCGAGAGTTTTATCAACCACTAAGGAGTTGACTGGCAGGGTTAACAAAATAAATTCGGTGAATGACCCAAATAGAAGTGTTATACCACTAAAGACGAAACCGGTTTACAGTGAAATTCAAATGGTATGCACCACCTAAGAACGATCGACAGAATTATGTCATAGCTATTTCACGACATTCACCGAAGATCAGTTCCAATCACATGTTTACAATAACCCAGACAACCGGTATTGGTTTTTGTACTTAATATCCTGATGAAATAGACTATGGTATGTGCTAGGACCACTTATCACTTAAAAAGCATTTCGCAGAAATCAGACCATTTGGTCAGTGAGAATCTCAAACAGTTTACAGCACGTTTAAGCTAGTTCGTTTTAAGGATATAGTTTGGAATGAGATTATTAGAGCAAAGTAGGTGGAAAAATGGATTGAACAGAAGGATGACTCAAATGCTTAATAATTGATTTCAGAGGTGATATCAAATCTACTCGAGATAGACATGAGCGATATAAACATTGTCCTCTTTTATGGTGAGGTCTAAAGAGAAGACGAAGTTATGAAGTACAATATGCAGATTAGACAGCCACCTGGATGCAAGAGAGAATATCGTAAGTGGATCCGAAAGAAATTAACCATGACTGTTCGTTGTAGACAAAGCAATCCTAACGAATTTCGTTAATTGTATTCGTTTTATCAACCCAGTGGTCAGAACTAAATCAGAGTGAGACAATGACAATGAGTTTCTAAACATGGACGTGAAAGTTCCAGTCAGTAAGCTAATAGCTCCGAGACTGAAATTTTACTAAAGTATCCAGTTAAGGACCAACGCGGTCGAACATAGGGGATAAATTGTAGACATGTATGATAAAAAGTGGATAAAAACGAGAAATACGTAAGTACGGGTAATGAATGACGTAAAACACATTGTGTTTTTAAGCAAACGTGTTACAGGTATTCATTTCGCACAGTAATAACTTCACACATTGTTCCACTTAGAGCGGTCTCTCGCTGTATTCGAGGATCAGTTTAACAGGTTTCGCGAGTCTGGGATCATTGAAATTATGGCATCCGGATGCTGATGAATGAAATCAATAAGACTACCGAGTATTCCAGTCAGTCTCAAACGTCTCTACAGAGCTCAAAAAAGATCCCACTCCATGAGATGCGGAGGACAGAAATTAGTTGTCCGGAAATCCGTTTTCCGTACTTTTAGAAACTGTTTCGCGTTTATTACGTTTACAGGTTTGTTAAGAGAGAGAAGGATCTTTACCCGTGTTCCTGTCTCTACGTTAATGGGGAAATGAATTGTGTTAAGCAGCTCACGCATACTAAGAAATATGAGCAAGAGAGTCTGGAAAAAGCAACTAGTCATGATAGCATCCAATATTGAGACACACTGAACAAATAACCTGATATATACTGAAGTTACTCTGCCAATCAGGAGTGACTCGATTGATTTAGCGTGTGCAGTAATGGTCTTAGATACCCGTGAAACGCTACTTGCAAATCTGGCCATGGATAAAAAAAACCAGCGGGCGTGGTTTATCAGTAATGACCGCAGGTGATGAGGACAGCGCGATAAATACGTTAGTGCAGCTGACAAACAACAAAGAGACCCTAAAAACAGACATAATTATTACTGGAACTCGTGTTGTAACAACAAGCATGATAAAGAATTAAAGACATCTCCAACTATTTCGATGGATAACCAAGAAATCTTCTACAAAATAATATTCCTATCTACTTTGTAATCAAATGCATTTATCTTAGAAACTTTGTTAATAAACACCCTCATCGTGCTACTTAGTTATTAACCAACGGTATACATTACAAAAGATCATATCAAAAAACAGGGTGATGAACACGCTTGTTACCAGCATGTCACTTTTGGAACAAAAACAACAGATATGGAGATGACATTCAAAAGAGAATAGGCTGTGCATCTAAAATCACTTCCGCATTACAAACGTAGCTACACTGGTGGATCACTATTTGTCACAGCAACGGCAGGCCATGGGAAATTCGGTATTTTAACAAGAATAACGCGTACACAAATGTGGGCCACACAACCGAATTCAAGTGGCTTCCGTAGCCATCAGAATGAGACATTTTACACTCTTGTCTGGAAAACTTGAACGGCCACTAACAGGTTCGGCATCAAGTTCACAGTGGAGGAGGAACATACTGAAATCTCCAAATGGTGTTCAGGAAACGTTTTAAAAACTGTTCGCGAGTAGGTTGAATTAGAAGTGTACCAAGGTGACATCAACTAAACTGCTCGATGCGTTAAACGAAATTGATACAATCACCAAAAGAATAGATCTAGATTGCAATCGTACGTACACTATGGGACACAGTATCATTGACGAACGCGTATAGACAGATACACATCTACGATGAACCACGTGAAAATAATTGAGAAACTGGCCTTGCAGATTAAATGATAGCTTAAACCGTGCGTTTGAATTGAATTGAATTCTTCGAACGTGCACAAATACGTTCATAACTACTCCTCCCGTCATGTAGCTGAAAGACTTGAGCGTTTCGTGACTCACTCCAAACATTTGTTGTTCAAAGTGGAGTGTCAGAAAACTTGGAACAGTTTGAGGACGCTGGTTAGTGCAACGCTTCTGTTCGAGACCCCACAGAAATAAGATTCGGACAAGATATTATATGTGGACCTCAACATCGAAAAAGGGACGATACCACTATGTTCACTAGAACTGCAAAAAAAGGCTGGGACAGTGTTATTTGATAACAGACAAACTGGCTATATGAATGACTGAACAAATGAAAAGAACATTAAATAAGAAAGATAGATATCGTTAAACTTATGAGATTTGTGAAGTAAATAGTTTCGGTTGATGCCTCAGTAGGTGGGCGGATGCTATCTGCCGGCCGTCATACTCAAAATATACGGTTTGTCGAATATTCACAGGGACTGCTACGTCCAAGCCTAGACGACAAATTTGTCTTATTGTGCACTAGTGTAATGGTTGGCAAGTCCTTTAGAGTCACTTTGTAAGAGACCGACCCTGCATAAACTCAGTCATACATTTCCGTTAATGGAAGCAGCGAAAGGATTGAACACCGCAGGCAAAGACGTGGTCATCATTCAGCGTGCTCTCGTTTAGCAAACCTAACGCTTAAGTAGACTGTACAGTGATTATAACCGTTTGGATGAACTAGACCTTGGACTATCGGAGGAGCACCTCAACAGGTTGGCGTAAGAGACAAATTAATGTAGAACAGAATCAGTTTCAAAAAACGGAATAACACGGAGTTCGCCCAGGGTTCATGGTTTGTTGACATGTCCACGGAAACGTCGACAATCGTACGCCTTCAGTTCGAAGAAGACGTAAAACATTGTTATTCCATTTTATTTTATTCATCATCTTGCTTCAGTAGAGTATTAGTCGAACAACAAAGCGTTTCTCGAAGAGAGTACGCAAATAACAACCCGTTCAGTGAAAGCCAGAACAGTAATACAGGATCTCTAGTGTAATTTTCGCCTACCTGGCTACAAAGAGTTGGAGTTTCACGTTGCTCCGCTACGGACGAGTTCTGATAACGCGGAATACTTGGTTTATTCAGCAAGTGGTAAAAACAAATAAGCACACTGCAACTTCACAAGCTCAATTGGATGAATCCTCTGTGCATGGTTCATATAAATTAGCACGGTGTATGAATCGTGTGAACAATCGTCGCAAATAACATCTCATTTTTATCGCTGCAGCAGTTTGAGTATGTAATCGTCGTCTCGCCCCCTCATTTGACTCATCATGTATCAAGCCATTTAGTCCAAATGATGCTTACTGCCACAGCCCCGTTGCGCTCACACATTCAATGCCCCCAGTAACATTTTCCACATCCGAACGCGCTTGTGCACGTGGCAATTATCTGCTCGCTTAAGATGTTTCAACTGGATGTGATTCGGCGCGATCGAGGCACAGACGGGGTTGTACTCCGATTAAAAAACACCAAACAAAAATGTACAGGAGAGAACACGGTCTCGACCAACGTCACTGCATTAAGCTTGTTCACCAGTCCCAAAAATGAAAATCCCAAACTCAAACTTGACCTTTGTATTGACTACCTTTGAGATAGTTATTTGTTAGTGAGCACTCAAGCTATCACGGTTGAGTTCCACTACAGGAACACGGTTCAGCCAAACAGAACGAGCCAACCGTAGGTGCGGGCTTCTAGAGGTGTTTGGTACATGGGTCAGAAGCTCCGGCTTTCACGTCTACCTTTTCGCTCAGTCGGGTTCGGGGAAATGTTGTACACGGCATACGATGAAAACAGTTGCCTACCTGGGTACATCCGAATATCTTCAGCACACAACAGCTTCGGTGTTATGAAGGGGCCGAGAATGAGGGTCATTCAGTTGTAAGCATCCACCTTTCTAATGAGACGCAATCAGAGTGGTCTAAACCAAGACCGATCAAGAAAATCGAAAATACCCAAGATATTGATGATTACAAGGGTCTATGTCTACATATAGCCAACGGAATGCGGCTGAGAGTAGAAAAATTGTCAAAATCGTCCAAAGTCGGAAGATGTTCATGGAACCGCGGTCAGGGGGTAGACAGTGCAGTAAATAAATGACGTCGCTGGAATTTTTGGTTACCCAAGAAGTTCATTGCTTAGAAGAATAAACCGAAACACAGAACAAAGCGTGTGACAAAACAGATAAGGAGAAACACTGAAAAATATGCAGAATAAAGGTGAGGTCACTTCAAACTAACAGTTGGTTATAATGCACAGAACTTAACATGCGTTTTTCAAATCCCGCCTATCTCATTTGCTTTTCACAAGAGGCTCGTGAACACCAATGTCAATTTCCTGTCATTCTTCAATAGTAGCCCCAAGCTCAACTTTGCTTGAAAAATCTTGCCGACGGACATACACTCACAGGTTGTATACGGGGTTCATATCGGACAGTTTTGGAAAGTCAAACAAAACAGGAAATCTTGGTATAGAAACTACGAAAAGACAAATGACATTTCTCGAGGATGCCAACGTCAAATGTTGCTGTCTGCTTGTCGCTCATCATAACAAATTTAGTTGCTCTGCCCAAACTATCGCAGACGTTTAATTACAATTCGGTGTACCGAAATATCTCTCTTTTTTATGTGTCACATCAGTGGCAGGTCCAACCACCATAACTTTCCAAGTTAGGGTTGCTCCATTGCTGATGGCAATACTACCTCAACGATTCCTAAGTTTCATGATGTCACACACATTTCGAGAGGTGTTGCACGCATAATTCGGCCAATATGAGTACCTTCATCAATGTTTGATATCTTGTGTGCGAAAAAACATTTATTGATTACCGTATCCCTCCAATCCTCTTGAGGTACGAGGTATATGTTAGTAGTTGACACAGCTACAAAAAATACTGTGATCTTGTGTCTCAAGATTTTAGCTAGACCGCATGATGAGAGATGCATAAAATGTCTCATCTATCCGTCACGGTATACCCTGCTAGGAATGGTTAGCAAAGACCGAGGTGAATACCACTGAATCAGGTAAACTGTCGCGCAGTTACTACGGCCGTCATACTAAATAGTCCAATCATTCTTATGCACTTAATTCAAACAAATATGCAACCCAGTTGCAGAGACGGTGGTCGATAAATGAGCGCAGTTGACACGTTTAATCCGAAGAGCCCAGTCTTCATTTGAGGTGATATAAGCATTTCAAATCCCAAACGGAACAGATAGCATGGGAAACATAACATAAGTACCTGGGACAAAAGCGATTTAAATAGGTGGCGGATACAACGAACAAACTGGGCGCACGAGGAAGTCCGGAGACATTATGCAGAACGCATGCATGACATACATTTGCCTCAGATCATCATACATGAACCAAACGAACAACGTCGTTGATTCGGATGTGTTATCCCATTTCCCATTGAGAGTTACCCCCGAAGTGGATAAGAACGATCAGAGGCCAACGGAAAACAGTGCACTGCCCCCATCAATCACTTGGCAAGCGTGCTGAACAGTGATTCACCGATTCCAGCAGATGATTAGCGATTCAACCAGTTTGACTGACAAGCGGTTGAATGAATAGGAAGGACGGGAAAGTTCGAGAAATGGATAAGAAAACGGACAGAAATACACCTTACGAGAGAAAGTCTGTGCACGGTCAGAAAACTGCGCGCACAAACCTGTTCACGACCGCACTTCAACGATATACACGAGAGTGGACAGTGATGAGCCGATTGATGGCAACATGCATTTTTGGAAGACTGTCTAACGTAAGCAAAACTAGCAGGATGTACTCCGAGATTGATGAATGACAAAAGACGATGTCGAGGAAAAGCGAACACTATTTATTATCAACATAATCGGTCGTGATCAGGCGGTTAGATCACAGCAAACCGGAGAGGTCTTGTAAGCAAACATGGACAAAAGAGAACAAACGGACAGACAAGTGGAAAGAAACACGCCGTACACAAACAGCGTAGAAGGAAGGACAATGGTTAAGTATCGCAGTGGTCAGCAGAAACACAGAGGAGTCCGGTTACCTCCGAGAGCGTTCGAGCTCCAAAAATCGAAGAACTAATGCATAGCACGAGCTTTATTTGACAGAAGAATTCGCTCCGAACACAGGAGCCAGCGATGTGGTGAGGGCGGTATGAAGTACGAGAAAGGAACGGATTGAGACATAAAAAGGTACCCAGTCCAAAAGCAGCTTACAACACGTGTGCATCAGACCATAAGACAACAAAGCAGTTCAGGCAACCTTCAATCAAGATCCGGGTGAATTGCGTAGTGTATACAAGGTCAATTGATATCACGGTCCGGCCGAGAGGAAATACATTTTGGACAATTTCAAGACGAACAAACGAAAGAAAAGTAAAATGAACGCTGAGAAAAAAATGGAAACATCCATTGCCATGTATGTATGCATATACATAGGAATGGAAATGAATTGCGTCGCATGCGCGTTCTAGTAAGTGACTGTTGCACAAACACATGAAATCAGCCCCAGCAGAAAAAAACGCACGAATCCGTAGGCAAGACTGATAGGAAGATGAAGAAACGCACTTCAAAAGTCGGACGAAATAAAGAGTTGACAAAAAAGAGGTATAGTAACAGATGCTGAAAGACACTAATTCATTATTGGTTTCTCTGGATGTACTTTTTGGTACAGCATGTTGTGGACGGAAATCCGAGTGGTATGCGAAATATTGGGGGACTGGACAAGGGTTCGCGGACTGCTCCTTGAGAACCGCAAACCCCGAGGAATTCGATAATGTCAGCGGTACAGAAGATGATGTGTGCAAATGAGGAAAAGTACAGGTGAATATGTGGAGGAGAGGGAAGGTGCCAATAAGCACACACAAAAAGTTTGCACGCGCATGGAGTGTGCGAAACTGCAAAATCCTAAGCTACAGATCAACGTGGCACAGAATTGAATCCATCCTCCTGGAAAAACAAACGTCCTTGTGATGTGTGTAAAAGTCGGAACAGATGAAGCTCATACAAAACAAACATTCAATTAGAAGATCGGTGACTAAATAAGCAAGAGAGAGACAATGATCAATGTCTGTTCGGATAATGGGGTTGGAAAATAGAAAGCAAAGTAGCAGATATGATACCAAGGGCAAAAAGAAGCGGTTAAATGGCGTGCAACAATAACAGCAACGTAAGATTAGTCACTGACAGAGGAATGATCTGGAGAGAAAATTCGGCTGTCACACACGCACAGGGAGAAGAGGGCAGGAGGAATGAGATAAATAAAATGGCATCACGAGCAAATCGATCCCGATTGGCGCATGCGACAGGCGGCGACTCGGAAGAGAGAGAAAGGAAGCGTGACCTCACGACAGTATACATACAGAGCGAGGTTAGAACAGCAGGGAGCGAAAGAACAGGAGTGCAGCGCGCGCATATGTGAAGTAAGAAACGGCAGACGTATCATTTCATCCTAGGGTGCGAGATCAGATCAGCTAGCACCAGGCGGAGAGCCATTTATGTGGCAGAGGTTCACGCATGTACGACAATGAGTGGGTTTAAATTGGATAATTGAAACTGGCAGACATGTTTGGGACGGACGGATGATAGCCGATAGTCCCGCCGCCTGCGGTTGGCATGCACGAACGATGCACATGAACGTTTTGCCAGTTTCGACCGTCACGACGAACCCAGACGCGTGTTTCTTCTGTTTGTTGAGTGTGCGGTATTCCAGATCTTTAAATGGAACCCGAACGATGAACACATTCAAATAATCCAAGGTAAAACGCTAGTGGTCAAATTTATTTTCAAACTGAACGTACCAGAATCTGGTCCTTGTTAACGATGTTTCACAAGGGAGCAACCCAACCGTACACAGTAAATAATCCAATTCTAACTTTGCAAAACGGTCAAAAGACACTTCCCATAAGAGACATCGCATAAAACCTGAGCCATTTGAAGTCTGCTAATTAAGAGAGAGAGACGACCAACGTTCCGCACATGTTTATTGACTGACATATACACATCAATAAAAACTCGCTCCAGCACCCAAACTATTGGATGGGCTGGCGACGATTAGTTTGTGTTGAATGGACAATTTATCAAACACATAAAAATTGAAGGATATACAACTCTTGAAGAAGGAACATATATTAGGTAGGCCAATCAGACGCACAAAACAAACAGTGCTGAGTACAATCAGTAGAATTATGGGACGTGAAGAAAACTATGAACACTGCTGGGAACGATAGGGATTGAGGGGACTCACTTGTCTAAGAACTGGGTGAGTCGGATGTAGGCGATGCAAGCCGAATCATCACTGAGAAGATGTACAGTAGGATTCAGAATACTTGTGTGTATTGATCGGACCACCGACTTGGGGATAACTAGTACAACATAAGTAGAGCAGGAAGTAGATAAAAAACGGACAAAACAACCACAGTAACTAGTACAGATTCATTTTGAATAGCGAACACAAAATAAGACGAGGAAGAGAGAACACGGAAAATTTACCACGTGCAAACATCCAGGGGTTGAGAACAATGAAGGAAAACTTTGGCAAGACGATCAAACAAATAAGAAAAATGGAAGAAATGTGATTTGATTGACAGTGTGTGTGTGTGTGTCAAAAACTAGAACTGAACGAAATCACGATCACAATGGATTACCAAAATGACAAAAACTTTGTGTAGCATTTAAGAACCTGTATAAGAAGTAAACGGAGGTGGATGAAAACAAAAAAAGAGTTTCATACCTCTCTGATTTTACCAACCTGAATAGCCTCTTCAAATCTCAAAAAGTTTGCAAATAAAACGATTAGGTGTTACTCTACGGATGCGAGAGGTAGCTTCAGGCATGGCGGAGGGTGTGAATCGTTTTCCGTCTATCAGCAATGCCTGTGTTGAATCACATGACTCTAGTGATATCAACAGTGGAACAACGATAATGTTGATAATTGGAGACCGTGTAACGAAAGTCAGACGGGTTTGACTCACAGTTTTTGAGATTATATATACGTAAATGACATTTAATCGTCTGTCACTTACAATACCCCTTACCAATATCACAACCGACTGGTGCGAAATAAAGAAATGAAACATGTGATCAGAGGCTATCAGAGAGCGGAAGATCAATCAGGGGTAATGACGCGAATGTTGTAAGCTGGCTGAGAACAATAAGTAGAATTATGCAGAGGAGGATGCTACTCTGCCTCTGTTTGGCTTTTTGTTTGGAAGATCTTTGCGCTTAGACACAGATATAAGTCTCATTCCTCTGTTTCGTTCGGTTAGAAGCCATGTTTAATATCTGTCTGGTCGTTGTGCGGTATTTACGAACCCGAGTCAACTACCGGGGTTGTTGTTAAAGAATACCAACAAGCAACTACCAACCGAGAACTTTGAAGTATTCAGTCCAAAAAACTAAGACTGAGCTTCTACTTACCGCAACAAGAAAGCTTCCGATAACGTTTAGGTCTACAAACTGCAGTTAGCCAACATGTATGACACGATAGGATCTATTGGACCCACTGACTCCATGACAGGCAGATAAAAAGCTCAACCATAAGATCAGGTACTAAGAGTAGAATATAAACTATTAACACAAAAAAAATTATAGACTCGAAGAACTATCTGAGGTGGACGTACTCTGTTCAAAATAGAACTTGTGAAAGTCGGCACCTTCAAGAAGATTTCCGCATGCTTCCGGACCGAAATAGGTGAACTGAGGGTCCAAATATTTCCTGGAAAATAAAAATACAAAAAAAACAATCACACAACGTTTGGGGAATGTAATTTACAGATAAGGGCTAGACACAAAAACCAATTACTAGGCTTTATTCAACATAGCCTGGTGACACAGTTAAACGGCTCGCCTTTACAAGTTCCGGAAAAGGATGAAAACTACGTACAATCAACAATTCCAAATGTTCTCTGATCTCTTCTGAGACCATAATCGAAATAGTTGGTAGATAATGATGAATCCGACGAGATTCAGAGAAGTCGTGAAATAGCGATACTCTCTGTCAAACTAATATATAAATCAATTAGATCTTTCAACAATTAACCCCATGGGTGCAGACGCCCGCTATCAAGCATACAGACAGGAGCCGGAACTCAGATTATTGCAGAAACCCGTTTTTATATGTGAACAGTCTAACAATGTCAAATTCCTGACATGCGGCCTCCCAATATGTCGCATAGATATGAGGATTGATCAAATTTATTAAGTTAAGTACGGAAAGCACTGAGTCATGCGTGAAGAACGCCAACCCATTGTATTATCATGATGCACATTAACGGTTCACAGTAGTGCTCACCAATGGTCGATACGAGGTCTGGTAAATGAACACAATCATCGATAAATTGGGGACGACAGGTTGTGTTCGTCTATCCGATTGGAAACTTTGTGATCTACTTGGGCTGTACACAGTAAGTGGAACGGCAGTCAATCGGACTTGATGGCTAGAATATTGCCATAACCTGACACATCTGTTAGTGAAATACACTTATTGAACCGGAGAAATGAAAGGTGTCCTGCAGATTTCGTTCTAAGCGCATTTGAAACCGCTGGACTGAAATCATTATAACGAACGAATGTGTCCAAACACAGTGCATCCAACATAACGGTAGTGTACGACGAAACAATATTCTCGGTCTGCATCCTATTAAGTCAATTTTGGGGGAGAGAAGATCTATCGATTTTGCTAAAGGATGTTCTGCGGGGATTTCCCATAAGCTTACAACATATTAACTGCATGTTAACAGCATTAGATAAACAAATTACATGAGATTAGTGGACATGAAGATTAATTAATCACGTAAAGTACAGATACAATGATTAGGCAGAAAAACGCGCTCGGTAGATCGTGATGTGATGAGAGCAGGATTGAACGAACGTAATTCAGAACGAATTCAGACACATAGCGCCTCAAATCATACACACACAGTAATGCTATTGTGACTGAATGAATGCGTCCAAGGCGATTAATATGGAGCGAGAGGAGCACAAAACACGTACGACTACACTCGATCGAGCGTAGGCGAAACAAACGTACGAAAAATGGCACACATAACTTTCTAGGCAGAACGGTAAATGAGAGCAAAGAATCGCTAAGATAATGACAGGTGTCCAAGAATGATCCGACTAGATATAAAGAATTGAAAAAACAGAAGGATTACTGATGAATAGTAGGGGATTTTAGTTGATCGCAGCTGTCGCATTCCCATGGACCTTTTAGTCGGCCCATTTTGAAAAGAAGCACTAAACTCGAGTTTTGCTCTCATTAGCTCCGACGTCTTGTCAGTCGGAACTTACGCTATCAAACTGACCTTAACTACATACACACCGGTGTCCCTGAAGGGTAACATAAATAGCCCCATATATAAAAAGTGGTGGAAAGATACAAGAGAGAAATTAAAAATGATTGAAACAATTATTCAAATACGCACTCACACGATTTGTCGGAAATGATAATGGTAGTTTAAACATATCCATCAACTGACAAACTAGACATGAACTCACATGTAAGAATCAAAGTCACCAGCAGCAGCGGCAGCCAGCAGCTGCTCAGTAGCTCGGATAACATCTTGCTTTTTACCTGATGACATCGTGCGAATGCGGAGTGTAAGACAGAGCAAACGGAAAGATGGAAAATCAGCAAAACCAATGACAGTAACATTGAACCAAACACAACAGAACAGCACCAGTTGGTTATGCAAACCAAGCCTACAGCATAAACTGGCAATGTGTATACAAGCGAAAGTGTTAATCGGACAAAAACAGTATCAACAGTGTCAAATGATAGATAATGCGCGATTGCCCAGACCGGACGAGAGAATCGTAAAAAAAACGAAGTCCAATCTTCCAACTAATACAATTGAAAGCGAACCGAATGTCAAGTCACCAATTAGGAATACGACTAATGGCGCACTGTCAACATGGTCAAATGATAAGCGTGCACAAAGACAAGAGTTAGAGTCCAACCTAGTCCAACAACCACCCGGCACGGCATGTAAAGGCTATAGAGGTAGTCTGGAGTTTGTCGTGAAAATAGGTGAACAAGCCTCACTGTGGAGCGCCAGAAAAAAAGGCCAAAAATAGGCGATTAACTCAATTGACAGTGAACAACGTGATTAACTAACAGTTTGTTCCCAAAGAACACAATTGTCACGGCTACCTGTAAGTGCAGCATTCACGAGCCGCGATCGACTAACAGACAATAGGAAATGTAGTGCAGAGGTCAGAATGGGTGAGCAAAGCAATCAGAAACAAGTGTCTTCCACCAAAATTCGTGGTATTCGATGTGGTAAGATCACGAACGAAGGTGGGAAGGGCGAAACAAATGAATGAATCCAACGTGTGGAAGCAGAATGCACCCGTAGTATAAAAAAGCAAGGAAGTAAACAACAGACACAGGATCGCGTGAAGATAAAGCACACGGAACTAGCGAAAGTCCTCATGCCGAAATCGAAAGACTACATCGCATATTGACACGCGTTTCTTCTGGAAGTTGGATGCAACTCCGAGCAAGTCCGTGAGGCGTGTGGGACAGGGGCCATAAACTATTGCTTACTTTTAAAGCGAGAATCACTGTCAGGCTTGGGAGCTGCGTGCACAAACGAGTCCACTGTACGCGTGAAGAGAACGTAGCAGTAAGAACAGCATGGCATGCAACAGTAATCGTAGGGATGGGTAAACAGACTAACAAAACCAAATAGCAGAAGGCATGTCAAACAATCGGAGTCAGTCTTTGATCGATTGAACAGAAACGGGATGGCAATGAGGCCTACAGTGAAAAAGTTAGATGACAAGAACCTTTGAGGAGGAAAATATCCACGTCATTAAAAGCATTCAAGTGATCACGTCTAACGGGTGACTGTACATCGATTCGCTAAGGCTGTACACCCTGTGTAAATGAAAGTTACTCATCACATAGATGTTACAAAAGTGGAAAGTCGGCGGAAAAATTAAAACTGTGGGTGATTCGCGTGGAAGGATGTGTCCAGGAAGTCCACATATTCAAAGCACCTTGCCCCTCGATCAATAATCGAGCAAATGAATAAAGCACATCACTATCGTCAGTTAGCACAACAAACAATGCACTCCATCTAATCAGATGACATATTTTAACTTAAAATGCTTTGTTTGTCGTTTTAGTTAATATTCACCCCTAAACCGGTGTGGCTAATCTCAACACAGATCTGAAAGTGATAGAACAATTTATTTGCCCGGAAAGTTGTATGAAGGCTGATGGATCATCTGACGAGATTTGCAATAGAAACCACATCATGAGTAGCATTGGTTAATTTCCATCATCTGCGATCGCCTCGTAAAAGTAGTCTTCCAGTGAAGAGCAAACAGTGCAAAGCCTCAGCAAAAGCTATAAGAGTTGTATCGTTTGTATGGACGATTTTCGAATACTGTACATAATCCAACATTGATGATGACGAAAAGTTAGACACTTACGTGCGTGTGGTTCGATCCCCACAGACACGAACAATTGCCGTAATAACTAAGTGTTGCTACGTTAGGAATGCACAACAACCCACGTCAGAAGCTGAACAACTCAATTGCTTAATCCAAACTTCATGTCCATTCCACTAGTCACCGTGGTTTTGGAAATAAAGCTTTTTACTGTTTAAATAGTTACATCGAAGCTCACCTTAAGTCAAGTGGACCACACGAAAAATTCAACTCATTTGAGTACAATGGTACATGTTTATGAATCCATTGGAGAATACCCGTACCGTAAATCGTTTGAATGTAGTCGAAAAGTTTGATCATTGCGTTTAAAATCTCTTCAGCGGTAAATTGAGATTAGTACAATGTCACGACTATGACCCCTGCGTTTCAAATACCTCGCTTTAAGCTTGAACGCCTCAGTGGTTGAGTATCTTCCCATCAGCCGAGAATTCCGATGACTTTCAGGTCACGTTTTTCTTTTCCATTTATGTGAGCCCCGTGACCATTCCTAGTGAGCCGGCTTTGCTAAAGTATGCAGATAATGTCGTCTTTGGCATCCAACATTCGCAAATGTACCTTATCTGCGCCTCACATAATGGCTTTAGTGCACTGGCTAATCGGCCTAACACACGCTCTTCTCGTTCAATACACCTGAATGCAGTTACGCTCTACTCTCCTGCTTCAAAGGAACAACCTACCGGTAACCTTTTGACAATTACCCGCAAACACAAGATAAAAACAAGTTTCTTTCTAGATCCCAATCCGTTAGATACTCGGGTCTCGTATTCAATCATCACTTGATGTAGTTTCTTTGCGTTAATAATGTTTTTACTAAAGTGAAAAGACGCATATTCAGTATTTCTCATCTAAGATCACTTTCATCTCTGTATACTCCTATCCTTCGTCTTGTGAATGCATGCATACTCCCCTTTGGTCGTACTATTCTCTGGTTACTTCTCCTAGACTATGGACCAAAGATTTTCCGTTTCTTTTCAGATCCATGAGAAACTTGTCTAACTGTAGCGCCATTCCTCAAAGACGCCATTGTAGTTTAACGTTTTAAAGCAGATAAATTGATTGCCTCCAAAATTTTATCCGATTTTGATCATTCTGACCTTTCCGAATATTTACCCACATCCTCAAATAGGTCTCGCGTGAGATCTAACTAGGCGCGTACTCGTGAATGCGATTCGCCTGTTACTCCATACTTAGCATGATTTCTTGTTACTTCCAGCAGTTATGAAAATGGATTCGTGGCAAGGTTGAATCAAGAATTGCATTAAATATCCTGTCTGATGAAAAATATGACTGTGTAAATACAGAATACTCACCTCCAAAAATGTGTAAAGTAATTTTCTGACTTGACTGATGTGCTGCGGTGGCAGATTGTTTTAATCAGTCTTTGGTTCATCCACCACTGACCGTGTGCGGTGGATTTTAGCACCACATCAACGTAGCAACAATGCACGTTCGGTGGCCAGAGATCGGTAAGTTCAGTAACTTCAGCATCAGATGGTATGGTTGGTCTAATCAAGCTATGAAACCGACTAACCCCGAGTGTGGTGCAGCTTTCTGCTTGTTAATAAGAAATAGTACTGCTTATTTTTTAAGAAAAAAAAGTTACGGTTTCGTAAGAGATACAAGTGGGTTCAGCGAGAGATACAAAGGTCACACAATTGTTTTGCAGACAGGCGTAAGGAGGTTATTGAAAAAAAAACCAGTGTTTACACGATTTCCTAATGGCAAATGGATGATTGCGTTAGGCTTGGGATGGAGACTCTATAGCATGACCAGGCCAACGATGTCAACCCACGCTGTCGCTGCTTAACTTAACGATGACCAATGGATCAGTCGTTAACTAATGTTGACACACGTCACATTGCTAAGGTCATCCAACAGCGGTCACCAGCATCAAATGGATCACCACAACAGCATGCAAACCGACACCAACACTATGCGTCTGAAACAATAAGAGAGAAAAGTGGTGGTGCCGTCACATTTCGTGATAACCACTGAACCCTAGACAAATGAGCGCGATTGTGCACGTAAGCCTGTGGGTAAAATCATCTGTAGCTGCCGGTGTCCGATTGTTCTCTGAGCATGGCAACTAAATTGAAAGTTTCATCAGCGAACAAATTAATGTCATCAGTGTGAGTACTTAAGAATTAAACGAGCACAACATTAATACGAAGCATAAGATGTCCTGTTTTTTTGTACGAAGGCGTTTCCAGATATGTATACACATATGCAACTAAAATGCATGTACACCGAAACATGAAGGGATTGCTGATTAGTACAAGAATTATAGATCGCATTGAACAGAGAATCAAAGCAGTGCATACCGATATGCAACACGTGACTTGGTAGGATAGAGATCAGATGGTATTCACAATTCACCACTAAGGTGTGGATTGAGATGTAACAAAATGACAGAAGTGACAGCTGTTTGTGGAAAATCGATGAAATAAAGAAACTGGAGACGTAACATATCAGTTGGTTCGAGCAGACGAAAGTGCAGATTTCAAGGGATAACGCTGTGATGATAAACATCGTGGTATTTCCGGGGGAAATGAACCAAATTAGAGCCAGAGCTATGGTCCGTGGTCATATCTGGAGGGGATCGTTTTGGACCCCAAATCATTGTAATTCAACGAGATCGGGTAGAATTAGTCTAAAGTAGTGGTCCCGGTTAGAGGAAAATACAGTGTATATATAGTGTTTCTCTTTACAACGACCCTCCTTCGTAAAGACCATTGTGTAAGAAATGATACGAACTCTACAGAAAACACAACGTATACACGAATACAACTGTATACATATCTGAAAATTTTTATAACGAAGAAATGTTAACAGTCTCTCAAAGACGTCTGATGCAATTTTTTGCTAAAATACTACTTAAATAGAACAAAAATTTCTGTTAAAATACAGTTGAGGATAACTTAAAGCGGACAGCGCATGCCCAAATTTGACTCGCAAATCGTCCAATCCGTACAGAACATATACGAAAAAAGTTGAAAACAGCCTAGAAACTAATCCATTGTGCTGCCTAATACATGCGAAGACATGAAAGCTGAATGGAGGAATGAATGAACCGAAAAAAACGGAATTTTTTTATCCAACAGGAACACTGTCGAAACCGAAAATTACGTTTTCCAATTAACCACGCATAAACACGAAAACGATTCTGACAACCTTTGTGAAACATAGAGATTCTTCCTGGAGCCCACAAATGGCATAACTAAAACCTGTTTATGGTTTACTAGTCTCAGATTCATTCCACCATAGGATGCTGATCATACACTTGAGGTGGGACCCCAACAATATATTCCTCTGTTGAATAGTGCACAAGGCACGATTAATCCGTAACATCTGATCCCCAACCTATACTTCGTCGCAAAAGTACCGCTCGCTTTTGTTTCTTCCAGCGGTAGTAACATTGTAAAAGCTTCCTCTTGAACTGGCTGAGTGAGTTCCTCTTATATTGTGTGTAACAGTTCTACGCGTCACCCTGCGCTCAAGTTTTATATAATATGACGTTTCTGCGCTGTCACACTGAGTTTGATTCTCTTTGTTGTGTAGTTTTTTCTTCTTCCAGGTGAACGAAATTAAAGAAACAAATGTCTAATATAAAACTAATTCCTACGTATCTCTTAGTACATACACAGGTTCATCTGAATGCGCCGTGCGAACCCTCCTTAAAAGCTAAACAATGACCGGAAATCGATCAACAGCTGTTCCGGCAGAAATCAGAAGCGTAATTATAAAGAATATATAAAACTGGTGATTCTCTAGGATGTCGATTTTCAACAGCCGGTTGTTTGTTTGATCGAATTGGGCAACGTGTCGTTCGTCTTAAGTTTGGAAAGCTTATTTTTGAGATTCAGAAATACCGTCCGATTTCTTCAACGTTTCTTAGTATCCGACTGAACGCATAATGTTGCTCATCACGTTCGATTGTGCCGATTGACTCACACTGCCGTTGAGTCGCCTTGTCGTTGAATCGTCGATAAACGCACCTGAGTTTGCTGGTTGACCTAAGTTTGTTCCCACTGGAATCAAGCATTGATTTCAACTACCACTACACCATTGATTTATCCGTTCCCTGTAACGTTACATTCTTTACAGCAGAAGAATCAATTTACTCGAAAAAAGCCCGCTCAAAATAAACCGAACGTAAATTATTCACCAGTTAACGGACAGTGAAGAGGCCATCTACTTTAACTCCTACGCACATCACCGTCACTACGCGCTCTGCATGATGGTTGTTCATTTGGAAATCTCAAAAAGTTAGGGATAATGGTTTTTGTAAGCAAAACTGATTCCACCTAAAAGAAACAGTAGATACGACTGTCTGCATCACGTTGCTTATCGGTTAGTTGATGCAATTCCACAACAAGTGACCAATGAGCATTGAATCGAGATCTGACAATTACCGTTCACTACCATAATCAACGACAGAAATAAATATTTGATTGCTACTGATGGTTAACTGTTGGGCAACCATAAGAAGAAAAAAGACCGGAGGTAAAAATCGGAGAAGGGAGGACAGCTAATTGACAGGAACCCTGATGCTCATACACAATCACTCAACATTTCGAGCAAAAAGCTGATTTCCAAACTAGAGTAGAGCAACATCTAGAAGACAGACAGCTGCTGCCTCTATTATAAATGCGGTGTCACAATTAGTCACAGGCACGATTTATTCGATTACGTTCTGGTGAACACAGGATAGTCTAAAATGAGATTCACTCTTCCATCAAGTGTTGGCTTGATTAATGAGACAGGCTATTATCCGCTTTTAAAGGCATCTATCCTGCAGCTGATGTGCGCCTGCTAGTTTCCATTAGAAAAGTCATACTTAAAAATTCTAAAAGAAATGTGTCGAACCTTTTGGTTCTCACCTAATCGACAGCTTGTGATAACATTAACTGACACCGCGGAAAGAAACCTATGACAGAGGGTGGCCGAATATCCTCAGACAATTGCTGAAAGCAATGATAACGAACGTTAGCGATCGGTTTGACAAAAACCTGGTTTCATCAACAATTGTGAAACACGTTTTGAAGACAAGTCAACAAATCATCATTACCATAGAAAGTAATACATCAGTGGTTCACACTGTACTTAACTGCCACATAACAACGAAGAAGAAAACGAAAACAAACCTTGAATAGGAAGAAAGAAGAGAAATAGGAGGGAACGAGAAAGAATCTAACTACTAAAAAAAATATGGTTATGTCTACATTCAAACATACAACATCAAGGTGCCTACACCTTGCAAACGAACAACCAAGCTGTAAGTGAAAGTAAGGCGTCATCAGCAAAACACCTTCCTCATGGCTTTCACTGTCCTGCGTCACTTCACAGACAACTCAGACAAACAACGACAACGTTCACGCCACTGAGCTCGGTTAGCCGCCATCTCACCAAACGTCTCCAGTCATCGATTCTGTGAGTTGCGAAGGTCACAAACCGGGAGAAGGACCCGATCTACAGTGACCAAACCCCTCGTGAACGATTTCATTTCTCCTCGCCATGTCACCATTTGTCCACCTCGCACCTTACGCCAATCGGCTGCAGCGTCGCCAAAGAGTGTTCGGTATAGCAGACGACTAGCTGGCATCTTTAGTGCATGACCTAACCATCTAAGTTTGTGCAAACGTAGTGACTGAACAAAAGAACTCGTTTGACAATCAGTGCCAAACACCCGCTTCCTAACCTCCTCGTTACTTACTCGCTGGTGCCACCCGATACGAATGATTGAGTACAAACATCGGTGGTCGAATACCAGAAGACGGTTCACGTCTTCTACTCTGAGCGGTCAGGTTTCGTTGCTGTAAAATAACAAAGCCCTCACTATCGCCCAGGATTATTTCGTTAAACGTGCAATCGCACAATCACGGAAGCGACGCAAATCGAAAGGTATCTTCTGATCCTGTGTATTCAGAAGGTCTTAATACACTGTTAGATTTATACATCCTCTCATCATCCCTTCTGTAGACTGCTAAATTCGTCAATCATTGTTGCTTGGTTGCAATGCTGAATTATGCTGTTTATCCTTCTACAGATATTCAAGCGATCACCGCAGTTATGCATACGGAAACTTCGTTTGGTAACCTGGGTGATTCCATTCTGTCGATTAATTGCTTAAGCACATTTTGGATCTACGGCAATAGGCACTACTGGATAAGTAAGACACCGCCCAATCACGTGCATCATCTTACAACATTAATATAGCTTTATAACGGCAGTTCGTCACGTTCCGAATTGCACAGGTAAGAATCCACCAATTCAGTTAAACAGTTTTGACCACTGCAAACTGGAACTCTCTGCCTCTTCCTGTTTCAATTTATTTTGAAACGTGGCAGATAACTCTTCAAAAATCATGGTCCCTGTACGCTGTATAAATCCTTTGTTCAGGAAAAACTCGGACAAAATGTCACTAATTTATGTGCTTGGGTTACATGCCACCTGGACTTGGACAGGTTTTCATGTGACCTGGATGACGTTAATGAACACATAACAATGATAAACACCTTGCAGTTTATAAGGGGGGGAAAGTCAGACGTAAACGTTGAAGTGAGCAATGAACATGTATGACTAACTGACGCTGAACACTATTGAAAAGCCAGGCGTCAACGCGAGGACTACAATCAGCTGCCTCAAGGAGAGGGTGAATAGCTTGCATGATGATGTACGTAACTGCAAACATTTGACAAGGCTCATCTACAGAAACAAGGAACTGTTGTCTTTAGTTAGAAAGGACTGTCAGGGTGTAAGTCTGAACTGAAATTCAAGACCGACGCATCGTTAGAACCTCCTCTCGAACTCGCTAGTGTGGTCCGGGAGAAAATAACAGGACCGGAATCATTAGGGAAGGCGACAGGCTAAATATGGGGGGGACTAGCAATTAGTCCAATGTGGCTAAGTCACTGTATAGCATAATACTGATGATGAGATATCAGCGAGAATGACAAAAGCATGCGTTGTCCTTACCAACCTGCATTACCTATGACGTTAAAAAGATGTCCAGTTTTAGGTGAAATGAAGGACACATAGTGTTTGTGTACAATATGGTTCGCTTCGTGGTTCGAAAACATGGCTTGTCCGCAACAAAAATACCAACAAACTTGCTGTATCCGATCATCGTTGTCTCTGTCGACTAGCCCATATCAAGTTGGACGGCCGCGTGGAGAACGCGGTCGTTCGCTGGCATGTATCTCGGAACACAGGATGAGTGAACAGTAGGTCAGATAATCAGGCCGTACAATCTACGATGGCTGGGTTATGTACTCCGTATGTCAGCTGAACGTTTACTGCACCGAGTGTTATATAGTGAGACAACTAACAGTTGGGTGAAACAGTTTAGCGATCAGTGTGGTTAAGAAATATAAAGACTGATTATTACGCAGAGTAAAGTGGATAGGTGTCATCTACCCAGCTGAAGCCATCGTGATCATCACTTTGGTTAGAAACGCTATCCGTGAAGGCAATCAATGATTTATCTGCATTCATGATACAAACAGTGCCTCCACTTAGTCCTGTTATTTTTATCTTTTATGGTGTTTTTCCATTCCAGGTTATTCAACGTTACTGTTACGGTGAACGGCGACTTGAGCCACAGTGCCTCCTGGTCAGGTTCACGGCGGTTATGAAAGAATAAATGATTCAGTGAACTAATCCATTTATTTGATGTCTAGATCAGCCTGGTTGGCTGAAACTAGATGATGCACTCTGCAAACACAAAATAACGTTAGTGAATGCGTGCCATCAAAGTGTAACTGCGTAGCGCACGCAATGACGCATCTCAACTGAACGTATGAAATTAAGAACTGCAGCTAGCATCTCGCAGCCGTTTCATTTCTACAACACATGATTGACAACGACTGAAAATATGACTCGCGTAGATGATGTTTTCAATCGGCGGTCTTAGAAGCGTTTTACCTACGGTGGGGGCAACACATTAGGAACTAAACAGATCGTCCGTGTGGTTTCGGAATAAGTAAGTTCACTATGTCGATTTCGCTACAGAAGCTTCTGAGACTTTAACATTTTTTTTGGAAACCTCCAATCACTGCTCGCAGCATTGCGAACCTTTCGAATCTCCTGGATGAAGCAGGAAGTGGTCGATGTGTGACGTCAAACTGTGAAGTAAAAGCCCAAAGATCAGGATTAGGTTCTGGGAAGCAGCGTTGGCTTGGACCGTAGGGATGGTGCAAATCACTGATTGTAGACGTCAGAAATGGTACTTCTGTTGTCAGAACTTGTTTCTGATTAACTACTCCCATTTTGTCGTTCTTTCTCTCCATATTTGTTATCGCGCCTAGATATAAAGTATAGTTGTGTTTGATGAAAACGTTTGCAAACATTCATGTGAAGAGACATCGGTCGGAACGTCGAATCACGACCGCCCCACATGACTTTAGATCCCGGTTTTCTCACAACACAAGCTAGGATTTATTTAGAGGTCATTTTCGGAATACGAGCAGGGAGTCATTGGCTCCGGGTGGGGTCCCC
>LUCH01002548.1:29330-71210 GCA_013368495.1 Paragonimus heterotremus
AAGAGAAAATTGTTGTTCTCTCGAGCTACCAGTAAGATTTTTGTCTGTGCCTTTTTGATATGTTGACGGATTTCCCGCCTGCATTGAGCAAAGTAGGTAGGTGTCGCCTGCCTGGATGGGGTCCTCGTGATCACCCAAACCACTGGTTAGAGACGCTATCCGAAATGGCGATGTGTCGCAGTCAATGGCGTACCTGTATCCATACCATTTCTAGTTCTTCCGGCTAGTCTTCTTTTATTAACTCTCAACCTTCTTAGTAACTTTTCTTGTAGGATATTCCACGTCACTGTTGAGGTGAGCGGCGGCCCGAACCACAGCACCTTTTGGTCAGGCTCATGGCTGTTATGATGATGATGATGATGATGACAAGCAGGGAATGACGCTCACATCATGAAAAAGAAAGTCCGTGTGGATGATGAGCGCAATCCGAATAGGAACGGGCGTACGTTCCGATTATAAAGATATAAAAGCTGAGATCTGTAATCCGGTACATCCCGGCTAAGTAAACAAGGTCCACGAATAACAGCATCGTGAAAGTACTGATCACTGTTGCTCAGAAAAAAAGAAAGAAAATTGAGTTTCACTCATCTGCAAGTGTCCGTTGCTACCAGTTTTCGTGTTTATACACGCGTAACTAGCAACCGCGTGAGCGGTGGATGTCAACTGGTAACAGCCAGAAGTCTTAAGTAACATTATCCGGCAACTTCATCATAGAATTACCGATTGGAATCAACAGGACAGTTACTATGTAATCAAGAATGATGATCAAGCAACTAGGATACGACTGACAAGTGAAATCTAGAACTTTCGTCGGGAACAAGTTGGCTAAAAAAGTTGTGGTACACTCCTCTTATCTAGATCTTTTAAGGGGGGTACATTTATTGTTTGGGGGCACATACTCAGTCTCACGGAACTCGGGAGACACGGGTGAAGCATGGTGAACAACGCAAATTCATATTATAAGAAATGTCATGTGATAGACGTTAGTTTTACGTGGATCTCATCAAATCAGACATACACGTGCCCAAATACAGGCCCAAACAAAACCCATCGTGATAAGCGCGCTTAGTTTGTTTAGTTCACGGAAGGAGGTCATTCAATCGAGCCTGTCTATGAAACCAACTGAGCAAACTTCAGTTTACACTGCTGCATTCAATGCGGACTAAATCTCAGCTGGTTGCAGAGGTGCGAAGATAATTCATGAGTAGTTTTATGGTTGATGTGTCAACATGTTGAAGTTTTGTTTAACGAAATCATTGTGTTGTATCTACTTAGAGAACAAGTCTCGTATCCGGTAAGCGTGTTTCATTTTGGAGATCAAAATATGCTAGCACGAAAGCTGTAGCTAACCATGGTTAACAAGTAATAATCAACATCCTAAACTAATTACGTATACATCAAGTTGGACTAGTGTACTTGAAGCAGATACGGGGAAAGAGACAGCCATATAAGGATTCATCGAAATGAGTCCACGTGTAACACATTCCACCCCTATAAGTGAGAGGTAGAGTTGTCGAAAATCACCATTTGTCCTTCCATTACTGTCACTCACATCGCCTTGAAGAGACATCAAACACACACAAAGCTCGTGATCAATTATCAAAACCAGTTGTTAGAAATTTGGACCTTGATCGATAATTTACGGCAAAACAGAGATTCAACCACTGAAGTCAACATTACTTGGTAGATGGGGATCAAAATATAAAAAAATGACAAACGCATCGATACTAATGAATGTTACCGAATACCTGTAACAGACAACCAATCCTGAGAGAGATAGTAGTCAGATTTTTGTACAACCAACATGCACAAATGAACATGCTAAAGAAAGAGCACGCGTTGAGGGCTAGCCATTTTATGATCATGCAAACAGAAACGCATCCAGGCATAAACAGAAAGATGCTCAAGAGGCCGTGTCGAAAAGTATCTAACTCACTGTCCGCCGAGGAGCCCTGCTTGATCACCGTACTAGACGTGAAGAGCTCTTTGAGGAAAAACACGATTAAAGACGGCAGAGAAACTATCAGCTGAAATCCGGTTCAGTTGGAGAGACGACAGAACAATGGAAACTCGACATATGGACACTCACTTTTACTATCGCTAGCGTCCTCAACCAGGATTGCAGTACTGTCAGAGGTTTCTTTAATACCACCATTGGTTTTTTTCGGAGTGCCCAGAACGGTTCGACCAGCTAGGAGAACGAAAAAGAATTAACCAACGCAAAAATAATCATAAGGAACAAAAAACAACGTTAATGAAACAAATACTAGGAGTAAAAGAAGCAAGATGTGCGGTATGTAAGACAAGGATGATGAAGCGCTCGAAAGGAAAACTAAATTGATTGAAACACGCATGTAGAATCAAACAAAGACTAGGATAAACTACTATCTAAAGCGAAATCAAACAAGACGAACAGAACTTTAAAATTGATAATGCATGGATTATATAGACCTTTCTATAATATAATGCGTGGGAGTGATACAGAAAAACGATCAGTGAAGGCATATTCCTTTGAACAAGTTTGAAAAGACAAATTGTTCATACGCAACAACCGATGAACTCGGAAACAGACCGGCGCTTTAATTCCAGCAACTAGTTGGATAAACGACCGCGTAACCGTTTTAAAACAAATGGTAAATGTTTCTAGCGAAACATCCCAATACTGTTCAGCCCGGAGAGCTTTCAGTATTGGGCCAAAACTGGCGTTGTGTGAGGGTGGTAAAGACACCGTTCAATACGATGACAAGGATGTATGCAGATACCGTCGTAAAATGTGGGAAAAAAGAAAGTTATGTAGCAGGTTTATTAGCAACTGTTAGAATGTAGACAGGCTGCCATGTCGGGTAATATACAGAGTTCGCATGCCAATCATCCCAAAATGTACGTACTATATAATATAGCAGACTGGTAGGTAACGTGGATTGTCATCTGGTGCTCCAGCCTGACATGCGCCAACCCTATACGATGCAGATCGCAGCTTAAAATTTGTAAACATGTCGTTGGTTAGCTAACTGAAGACATTGTTGGAAAAAAGTCTACCGACGCAATTGGCGGTACCCGTGTCTGGGTTAATCCATCAGAAGTGAAAGATAAAAGTCGTCAGTGTGCATCAGTCATCGTAGTCAGCTTGCACTGGACAAATTGTGTTTCAGCAGAAAGATTAGAGTATAGCTTTTCAAGTTTAAGATGTCTCGATATCAACTTAAGATGTCCCAGGTAAATGAATGCGGATGGGTTAACTTCGTTTACTCTCTGCACCTGGCGGGACCGCATCCCTTAGCTCTGTAGGAACAATCAAATTCCTGTCTGTCAGCCAACTCACGTGCATATTAGCCGTGCGATCCCGTTGGCTGTTGTAGCCAAGCTAATCGCCTTTGGATAGGTTAAAGTGCCATCGAGACGTCTTAAACCAGAGGACGTACAGAAAGCAAATAGGCAGTGTGAGATTCCGTCTACCACGTAGCACTCGGCCGAATCATATGTGCGCGCGACCGCACACACAGCAGTGAGGTTTAAAATCCGAGCAAGTAGTCAAGTAAAAGAATACGCGCAGATAAGTTCACTAAGAATAAACTAATGTGCGCAGGTGATGGTATGTTCATTCACAAGATGGCGTGAGTGCATCCAAATTGTTTCAATATCCTTCACGTAATAGTACTTAGTCCTAGGTTTATTTTGATAGCACATCTCTTCCAGAATGTTCTTCTCTGTTGATGTGGTGAACAGTAGTTTGAGCCTAAACTAGTCTGTCATGTGAACGGACGTTTGTCTATGAATGTAATTGTTTTTCATCGTAATAGTGAATGGGTTGGGACCTTGAACTGAGTGCACGGTGAGTTTAATTGCATCAAGGCATCCAACATCCTACATTTAATTACTGATGAACAATCGAAGAGTTTGACTGGCAAGAGTTGAACATTGATTACATTTGAACGCAGTCTTCACACTTGCGTAAATTTCCGAATGAAAAGGAGAATTGAACCCGAATTTAATTTGCCGATTAATGCGTATAAATGATACACACACTAGCTCCGATCGTGAGCTGAGCCAGTCAATGTGCTTATGAGGCAAATGTATTGACCATTACAAGACTTATATTGAACACAGCTCAATCATTATATCCGAACGTTCCGTCATGACTGTGAGTAGCACTCAAGACATGGTGACTGTAATGTATTGTTCGAAACCGAACGTCATTGCAAGATTAGTTGATCACCCTCTGTACAAAGTTAACGGAATAGATGTCCACTAGCAAGCTTGTCTCAGATGCACTTCGGTGGAAGTTCGACTCCCGATCCGAGTATGGATATACCTGCTATTTAAATGAGAACCGGTTGTTATTCCGAACTCACAGGAGACTAAGATTGTCCGTATCCTCCCTATTCCTTCAGATATTCCCTTAGTAATATCGTAAACTGAAAAGACTGGTCCAATCAAAAGAATACTTGTGACAAATCTTGAAGTGGCATCTGCATATGAATCATGCTCCACAAAGACAAGTCACGCTGAGTTCGTTCAGGATGTTTACTGTGAAGAGATGAAACACAACTACATCGTTTTGCCTCTGAAAATAACGTGTAGTTCAGGATCTAAAGAATTCTCAAGTGCACAAAATAGAATGCCATCCATTAAGGCAGGAGAAAATGAGGCGCTTAAAAGAAAGCTTGTAAAAAGATTTAGCCTTTCACATGCGTCTTTTTGTCTACACTTGAAGGGACTATTACGAATCTGATCGATTTCGGTCATTGTCGAATGTAGACAATACACATTCATAAACTGAAAAAATGTGGGTAAAAAGTTAGTGAACTCGTAGACGAAAAGAAGGAAACAGAAGAAAGCCATTACCATGACAACGACTGCGATGCTCGCGTCCAACAACCAGATACAATGAACCCCCACACAACCACCTTTTCGCTACAGACCTACCCATAATGGGCGCGTGCTTAAGAATGGGATAACCTGTTTTCAGAGCACTAGAACACAGCACACTTAAGAGACACCGATATCGGTCTCAATGACAAATTTCTACCCAATAATGTCAGTTAACGACGGTTACAGATATCAGATTTGAAAATTAAAGTACTTAAATCAACCATGGTGTCCATATTCAAGCTAGAATTTCGTCATCAGAAACGAGATTCAAGAAGACAGCCTGGTGCGCAACAAGTCCTATCCACTAGGCAAACTCATCATTTCAGCCAATGTGACAATGTAGCCAGCACAGACTGGAAAACTGGGACAGACTTTAGCCAAGTGGGTCAACGAGTTGTTTTAGCAGGTCAAACACCGGTCGGTTACCTTGATCAGCCTTTAGGACCGGTGCAGCAGTGGGCAATACTTCTGTTCGTGATAGGAGAAATGCTAGCATGAAACTCGTCAACCTACTCAGTCTAAACGCGAATGATAGTGGCCAGTACAAAGTATCACTCAACAGGGATAGTCTTCGCGTTTGATTTAGAGACATCACCACCATCGACATCAATAAATTAACAGCACACACTAATGCCTAGCTGCCAGGTGCATCTCGTCAGTGAGCAACTAAGCGGATCAGTGCCGCACGATAACGACAAAACTAATATGAACAATTTCCAATAGAGTGGATAGCAATTGTTCATCACACCGAATGAGTATTAGCGCACTGGCATCCGCACAGCCGGTCCGGAAATACACGATTCAATGTTGCGCTCGACTGGTTCTCTTCTCATTGAAGTTATCTCCTATAATTTTTGACCGAGTAGGGTGATTGGTGGTGCTTGGTGAAGCGTTTCGGCAGAAAATGCATTCATACAAATAAATAAAAAAGATGAGTCAACGTGAACGATAATTAAACCAATTGAAGAGGTGGTCTACCTAACGTGAGGATAGTAGTAAACAATATACGGGATCCAGCACATAGGTATGCCCAAGACAGGTTTGAAATATGCATCGCAATCTGAGAATGCCAGGATTAATGAGCCCAATGTGAACACAACGAAGTATGCATCAGCCAGCCCCTCCCCCCCCCAAACACACAGCTGGTGACATTCGTTTCTGACCGGAACCAGAGAATGTCTGGACATAAACATTATCACAAGTGGAGTGTGCCTCAACACTTGTGATTCCGCTCACACCGCATGGAACGTAAACTTGAAGAACTAACATACGAACAAAAAAAACTGAGCCCTCATTTGGACTGGGATGCTACTAAAGGCTATCACAACTTGAATGAATCGGCTAAAGTAGATAAGGGACAAGCAGCATGAAAAAAAAACTACCATGTGCAAACTAGCTAATTCATGTACATACACTGACGGCTGTGACCGGGAACAGGGAAGTAGGGAGGAAGACAATAAACAACCAAAAAAGAAAGCTGAGAAAGGAAAGCAGAAACCGCTTTTGACTACAGCAACTACGCTCCCGTGTCACACATACACACACACCTGTCCGGAACAGCTAACATATACGTACAAACTAGTACTAAAAAGCCAAACCAGAAACCACATTCAAAAGGAAATGTGCCTACACTAAGTGTTCCATAACAGATCGAAAAGAAGTGCAAAAAAAAGGAAGTGCACATTAGGTGTGTCCGCCAGAAAGTGGTTACACACATACCGATGGACAAAACAAAGTGGATAAGCAGAAATCAAGGAGATAGATCAGGTTCGGTTTGTATCCGATCACGACATGCACAATGACAGCCCGACACCTGGTAATAGGCAAGCACACACAAAATTTAACTGTAACCTAAACTTACAATTTTCGTCTCTCTTCACTGGGCAAAGCGTGCAAACATGTGAAAGTAAGGTTAATATGTCTTGGATACACGTAATGCACATGCGCATACGATGAGAGAGAGTGAGTGGGTGGAAATGGAAACAAATAAGATGTGTCGAAAACTTACTTGAAAAATTTCGGGTAGCCAGCATTGTGGTTAGGATAGCACCCTGTGAAAACAAAAAAACACTCCTGATACAACTGGAACAAACATTTCAGAATAATAGCATAGTCAACAATGGTAGGCGAATCCCTGGACAACTGAGACATTGTGCTCAACTCTTGAGTATTCCTGAACGGCAGACGTATCTAGAGCTTTTTCGCATGGCGTACTGCTGACTGTTTTTTCCAGGTGAGAATATTGTTCAAATGAACGGAAGAACTAATGCCAATGCTTGGAAAGACAGCTAAATCGATGCGCGATTCGCTGTCCACGTAAAAACGACTCGTCGTCCGTTTAAACGTATACAAGGATTAATTAAACAGCTTAGTTTGATGAACAGCATTCAAAAAGTAAGAAACACGCAAGCCGCCAGCTGTTCAACTATACCGATTTGTAGAGCATGGCTTACAATCAAGTGGATTAGAAAAGTTGTAACTATCGTCACTACGGAGGTACTTCAACATCGTTCTGACCCGTAAACATTCCAAGCTGATTTAGTTCAGACATGAACGATAGCCAGTTGTCAAGATATGAACACTGGCAACCTGTTTACATAACTCAAATTCGGTCATGTAGACGATGTGGAATGTGGCTACTACCACAGTGACACCGCGAAATAGCGGAGGCCAAAAAAGCGAACAGTGGACCAATTGTTCGGTGCTCATTGACGTCATTAAGACAGTGGGGTTACTCGGTTGGCATAGCAAGAGCAACCGGTCTACCCTCAACTAGAAGATATGCCATACTGGCGTGGAATGTTATGATTCTTCTTAAGAGGGATGGTTTGCACACAGTATTTCGTCTCGTTAGTTGAATTCGTGGTCATACTGAAAAATCACGTGTCCTGGAAAGTAAAGCTAATGAACAATTAAAAGTGGATTTTGTGAATGTGGACAAAAACAGATAGTGGATATATCTAGAGAAGTTACAGCTCTAGTATAATGAAATCCGGATTGCGCTCTCATCAAAGGACGTTTGTAACAGGAGAGTGTTAAAAACCTCAATAATGCCGGTTCTGTAGGTAAACCAACCCAACTGCCCGCACCGAAACGACGAGAGTTATGGTGTAATGTGTCAATACATCGACAGTAGTCAAACATAAATGTTACAAACCATTTGATTGATTCAACATACACACCCACTCACATCTGGGTCGAAAAACGAACTTTAATGTTTTCTATCGGTAGTTGCATGTGCAAGTTCCCCACACTTGCCGAAATCGTTGTAACGGTAGAAAAACAACATCCGAAATCAAGATCAAAACTCACATAAGAAAGCGGATAATACACTTGTCGGTCAGGGAAACTACGTGAAGAAACGTCGATTTTTGTCACAGAGCGCTTACAGATCCACAAGTTGCAACATCAGTATTGCATCACTGTTTATGGTCCTGATGAATGACCGTGAAGTATTTTGAGGCCTTAATGATCAGCCGTCGATAGCAAGCTTTGTGCGTTCAAGAAACAACTGATACAATTATTGGTTACTTGTATTTAGTTCTGACCACTACTTAAGATCTAAATCGATCCGAACATTGAAGCCACACATTGTTGTTTTCGTTTCCACATCGATCATGTTTGCAACTGATTACTACCTACGTGAAAGGAACTCACATCGTAATTTCTCAATCCTGACGATCTTACTCGAACAGCTCAAACGACTCAATTTTCCAAACCAAATAACGTACACCGAAATTACTCAAGAGTTGTCGCCAAGAGCTCAAACTGATGTATGACACAAGAGGGTGAGTAACTACATGGTTAAGTGATTAAGCAGCCCACGCAAAAAAAAATAGGTTGAATACAAAACAGTATGTTTCAGTGGTGGCTGCGTCTTTGTGATTACGCACCAAAACAGGAAAACTGACCAAAACGAACCTTTAATTTTCGTCGTGCATTGAACTTCTTCAGGCATTCAACGGTTTCTTGTCGGTGCACCACCGAGGCGACCCGTTCTCGTTGCTAGTTTGAACAAAAAGGAAAAAAAAACAATAGAAAAATGAAGTTGTGCAGTAGTTTGCCGTAACAAATTAATACGAAACAACAGATATTATTATCAAAGCCACTTTAATGATGAGAGTGACTAGTCGAAGATCGTTTTGATAAGTGTTTCGCCGATCAACCGGTTGCATTTCAGTCTGTTTGTATTAAGCTAATGTATCGCAGGACTGTGAAAAAAGTGTCCACGCTTATTTATCTGGTTTGATCGGTAAAGTCGCCACAGTTAGCGATGATAATAACAGCAGAACTCTGTAAAGTCAGTGACACTTGACGCACAAGGGTGACGTGTTAACACAGAGATGGTTGAATTTAAAAAAACGTATACTATACTGTCAAGATAGGGATTTCGATGTACATCCTCATCATAATCACCGTTTGCAATAATGGTACACTAATCGTTAGCATTGATGTAGAAATTTAGCACGGTCAGGAAAAAAAGAAGCTCCAGTTTAGAGACGAGAGGGTTGGGGTTTAGTTTACAAAAACCTCAAATCTAAACAACAGACATCCGTGTTTGTACATCCAGTAAGGAAGTAACCAAGTTTGCAAGCGAGGATCAGGTGGCGCGTACGTGGCAGTCCTCATTGCATCGCCATATCAACTAGCTGTCATTCACACACAATGTAGTCCAACGTGTTTGTCGCCACCAAGTTGTTTTACGGAGCCAATTCGTTTATTTTACTAGTATGCTATCATTCCAACCGTTACATCATGATGTCGACCTGCTTACTAAGGCTCTTCTCCCAGGTGGTCTAAGGAAGTAATGCACAGACGAAGACTATGGGGTCTGGTGTATGATTGACGGTAAACGAATCACAATGTTCGTTGATATGAGCTATTAGGTCTAAAGACAGTCATTTCTTTACGGAATATCGGTTGGATACCGACTCGACCTCACATGCCCCGAAAACACCAAGTGGATGTTTGATTAGGTGCACGACAGAATGGCTGTCGTGTACAAAGGATGGATGATCGTTCGACCCATCCATTTCCTATCCGTTGGCATTTTCGTTCTCCCTCCCCCCACCCTCCATCTATCTTCTACATTACCCGATTTTGTCCCTCATCCTTCCAAGTAAGCTTTATTAACCAGTGAGCGTGCGTTTTCACAAATAACCAACCAACCCGATGAACACAACTTCCCAAGTCTTATCACCTCTGTCTAATGTCACTCCGGTCGTTACAGTCTTTGGAATTATTCGACTCAACTCTATAGCGCACATGAAAATGCAACAGTGTTTACAGTCGTCAACGTGGTTACCTGCTGTTTGTCTACCGATGAACAAAATATATGTCAGCCGACAAGACGTCCTTTTTCCATCTCTTCTCACCAACGTATGGCCTAATCGATTCCTAATCAGTAACACTTGTCACTAGACGTTTTGGTTCTATATTCTCCTCGTCCGTGTGTTAAACGTGTGCAACTTTGCCTGTCTGCTCTTAATGGACGGATCTATCAACTGGAAACAGAGTAGTTATTGATAAACAAGGAAATATAAGTCCTGTTCGACATCGTGATCCGCAATTGTCAGGAGATGGTGAGTGAACGAAATTAGCCGCATGGATGTTGCTGGTTTCCTGCAAAACTATCTGCAAAGTTAGGATAATTAACGAAGAAATAATGGAAGCCGGAAAGATGACGCCCTGTACAAGCTACCTTACTTCCACACGATCTGTGAGCACGTGAAGATAGACATCCATAAATCGACAGAGTTGGATCCAGACAACGATGGATATCGGAAACTACTCAGTTCCCCCGTTTTAACTTCAGTAGTTTCTTTGCTAATGGATAGTCGACATAATTTTACACGTTCAATTCTGCTTGACTACATAACGTCATGACATCGACACTTAAATAATGAAGACTGATTCGTCAGTGGCTGACGAGAACTTGGTCAAATCTATATTCAAAAATACATCAAACCCCCTTTTTGGAGTTTTACGGGAAGTCAGTGTTCGTGTTGTCCGTTCCTTTTCCTTCCAAAGCCAATGAACCATAGCGGTGGTCTACAGTAGGAGGACCGTCGCTACATTAAGATTAAATTAAAGGCAAACATCACTTCAGCTAAAAAACCAAAACAGTCAAGCTATCGTAACGCGATGTCATGTTTCATTGAAACGCGCATCGTTATAATGCAATCATAGTAGGATCATCGTCATAATACTCTTTTATGTTAAAACACATTCTGTATGGAGAAAGTGTGATATTATCATCCCACTGGGGCTCACGAAAGCTACAGAGACTCGGCAATCCCGTGTCCAGGTTTATCCAATCGAAACTTTCGGATCGCACACGTGTTTCAAGTTTACACTACAAATAACGGGCGTCTACAGTTGACCGGTGGAACAGCAAGTCAATCAGCTCAAAATAGTCACGAGTGTATGTGAATGAATTCAATGTACAAGATTTGTCTCCAACGATCCGAACTCAACAGCCGACAGTGTGCGCGCAGAAGTGATTGAAGCAACCCATAGGAATTTTATGGTCGTGGTAACGTAATACTTAACGTGAACTGATTCATCTTCACTCACCGTCTATCTTTACTTATACGACATATACAATCCGTGTGTTTTACGTTTGCGACTGACGCAAGTAAACGAAGTGTTATCATATCACAACAACTGTTTTCTTCCTCTTTTGAGGAACTAACTGAAGAAATAGTGTTTACCAAATGAAAGCCGAAATGACGTGCTGTGATCCACAGGGTCTTTGCCTGTACCGTGTAGCGCACATCTAGAAACACTTTTATCAAATAGAAAAGCAGTGTGCAACGTCAAACCAACTGTCATATTTCAAAATTAGAGATAGTTTTACAAACATGATGTGGGATGGTTCAGTAGTTAGTAGAAGCAGTCAACTTAGTTACATGCTACAACTAAGCCACTGAAACCATCATTTCAACCAGTAGTCTGACCAGCCGATCAATGAGAATAGCACGAATGTGATCACACCAAGCAATCGTGCCTATAAGCATTTCCTTAGTAAAAACAGCAACCCCTGTAAAACGTTTTGAAACCATACACAGATCCATGGATGTTTCAATGCCTCGGCCGCAGTGATTCGACGAGAAGGAGAGACAGTGAGCATGGAATTGATGAGCGCTTTGGCTTCTGTTGTGACGGTGTCCCATTCTGGAGAAGGATACTGTAAATGTGTGTGAACACAAAGTTTACGTTAGTCAGAGAAAGAATGAGAAAAATAGGAGAAAAAAAGGTGACCTGGTAATGTAAAAAGTCACAATGGGAAAGTGGGAGTTTACTTACATCAAACGCTCCGGATTTTATCTGGGTGTACAGTCGGGTTTGGTCCTCATCCCAGAATGGAGGATAACCGACTAGAAGAATGTAAAGTATGACTCCTGTAACAAGAAGACATTTTTAAAAAATGATCAGTCGAATGGAAAAATGTTTAATCAGTTGAGTGTCAAATCAGATCGACTACAGCCAATTTAAAAGAAGCACGTCTGAAGATATTTTCAGGAAACTGTAAAAAAAAAAGTAGCACAAATAGATTAGTTTTCCGTCGAGAAGGTGTGAATACTAGTTAAACTCCTGGCACATTAACACTACATAAAGACAAATTGCCTTGCACATGTATTCATTCGTTTGATGGTAATTAATACCGTAAATCAATTAATTACGAGGCGACTGTCTAACAGAGAATGCGAACATCAGGCTGCATAGTTAAACAACAGTGTGAATAAAAACAATTCTCGGTGTAACTGTTACTCAACTGATCGAGTTGGATTAGTCCATCAGCAAGACCGTTCGCGAAGTACATAGAAATCGATCGATCAGGATGAAATTTGATAGGGTTACCGTTTCTAAAGCCACGACTGGATATAAATTTGAGTGGAGTGTAAACTTCCCCGATCTACAACGGACCGAACTGGAGATAGAATGAGTACTGCGCAGCTGTTTGTAATCACGCGGCTCGATATTTCTGTTCTTACCTACTACTGATTCGTCCTGATAGGCATGCGGTAAGTAGCCTGATGACCGGACATAAAAAATAGGCTCCGCTTGCCACTTCGCTGTCGTTCCCATACACAACTTCAATAAACAAATTCTAACGAGCAGATCTGAAAACACTTCAGTCCGTATATGAAAAACGTTGGTTGCAGGCCGACTACAGCACAGCTCGGTCGATCGGCCAATTAAGATCCTGGCAGGAACCATAACATTAAATGATAATCATTACAGCCGCAGTAATTCCCTTCGTTTCGAACTCCATGACTGGGAAGTAGCAAATGAGCGTTTACATAACGATCCCACTGAAGAACATGAAATACTACTAACCAAAAGCGTGCGGAACCAAATATGCTTAAATGGTTTACAGTAAACATGAAGCATTGGAAAAAACAAAAGATCCCCGAAATGTAAGTTGGGGAAAATTGCATGGCACTATTGCGGTAGTAGATTGCATAAACAGAAGTTCAGAATACAATTTTAGAAGCAGCTCAACGACCAGAGTTTGTCCCATCCGATTACCAATGAACAATTTAGGCAAAGAAGACATTCGATCGGGTTCGACCGTTGAGTTTGTCACTGTATAAATCAAGGTGCGCTCAGGCACATCACCAGACATAAACATTCCCGAAAGGAACGCGCCCATAAAGGCATCACTTATTTATGCTTGGATAATCTCGTTGAAGTACAGAGTTCACAGCTACTGCTGTCTTTCGACTTGAGAAATATAACCGCTGCCAACCAGTATACGGTCTGATTGCCATGTGAACAAGGTATAAATGGACAAAAGGTGTCGGATGGTAGGTCAATCAATTCATGAGTGGGGTGGTAAGTAGTCGAAACGCAACTTAAAACTGTGTTGTCTAAAACAGCAGTTGGGCGCTGTAGGGCGAGGTACACGAAGTGACTTAATAGGAACCAATAAGGGTTCATACAGTTTATTGTCTTACTCTCATTCTGTTGGTTGACAGTTTACTGGTAAACCAAATGTAACACAATAAACAAAATCTGTTGAGGAGGATTCCCCAGTTTTAATTGCATAGGAGCCATCATCCTCCGAAACTGTTATCGCGGAAGCTACAACAGTCGATCGGTCGGATGGCATTTCAATAGCTAAGTTGTCACTCGGCCAATGCGAACAGGTCGTCTCTGTCAATCAGATCCCCGCATTCGATTTGGTTACATTCGATCAGGGAATCAGACCTAGAGGATACAAGCCTACCATACAGTACTTATGTAATTCAACTGATGACCTAGTTTACAGTCCAATGAATTCCATAAGATATATCATCTTATATGGAACTATGTCGCTCACGTGCTCATGTAGCAACGGAAAATGGTGGTTTGTGAAAACAGAGAAACCAATAAACTAATGATGTACATCTGACGGAAAATCATATGCACACAGTGAACGTGTCTAAATGATCCAGACGATAAGTAAGCAGTGCGATCTGATTGTGGAATGCAAAACAGAAATGAAGCCGAACAAATAGAGATAAGCACACACGCTTAATGTCACACTATACGGATAACGTCCCAATAGTTGCGTACGCGTGCGCAAGTCAAAATCACATTTTATTGGAACGTGATGAAGGAGGCAGAATAAGGACTAATTTATTAGTGAATAACACAGAACGGATCACTAACAGCCAAACTTTATGACGTCAGTCATAGGAACAACAACATTCCACCACATTGTGGTCATGCGACTAACGCACAGTGAACTTGTTTGGTAACACGTTCAAGACAGATAGTTTGATTACGTTTTTGTCAGAGTCAAGTAGCCCTTTATTTCACGAATATCACCACGAACAGAAGTATACCAAATGGCCAATACTCATGAGTAACTGTGGCACAACCATGGACAAATAAACAAAAACAATTGAATTGCAATTTAAAGTAAGACGACAACTGCGAGTCGACATTTACTAACTCATCTTATTGATGGCACAGTCAGATAGCGGAAACATTTACAATGCTGCATTCATCACCTTTTAAAGTCTCCAGTGACAGGTCTTTTGATTAATGACATTCGTAGTCCAGAAGATGGCCATCACCTATAGCAGGTGCACCACAATTAGTGGTCTTCCCACTAATCACAAAATCATCAACTTAGGTTAACGAACAGTGACACCGACATTCAATACTCAGCACGGTCTGAGTGAGGAAAGAGTAAAAATGTGTACACTTACCACAGGCCCAAATATCAACCGCTTTACCGTACGGTTCTTTGCGTAGAACTTCTGGAGAAAGATAACCGGGGGTGCCGGCAAATCCTACGATGGAAACAAATGTAACAGATGAGAAAACCATTTTAAAGCCTGACTGAAAACCTGTGTCAGAGTGAGACCGGAGTAAAAACAGTAAAGTTGCACATTCGTCGTCGCCAGCGACGTCACAGAAAGCCGGTACTGGTGATTATCAAGAACAAATCGACAAAATGAATGAAGTGTAGAATGTCATGATGAAAACCTTATAGAAGTATGTCACCATGAACGTAAGCATTTATTTGCACGCAATCGTTGTTTCCGTCATTATTCAACAGATTGGCGTTATATTTGATAGCTATTCTAATTCCAAGCATTTGTTCATGACTTTCCGCGTGCAAAGCGATTAGTAATTCTGTCTCTACCTAGAGCGAATCAGTGAAAGCATTTGGGCAACTTAATACCCACGGATATTGAGAAGAATCCTGTACAAAAAACGGTTGTTAAATGTACTAGGCCCCACACTTTTCTCTCACAGAATTCAAGAGTACTCAACAGTGCGTGTATACATAGGGCTAACTCCTCGAGACAGAAAATTCAAAATAGAAACATTTATCGGTTAAATCAGGAAAAATAAATCTTAACTTCATTTATGTATTCCTCGTGTGTCTTTATCAACTTACCAATCCCTTCTATGTTGTACTTTCAATTAGTTTATCGACTTGAGTGATGAGGATATTAATGCATACCATTATGAAGACTTGTGGAAGCCGCCTAGAGTACGTAGTAGCTCCTAAATGTTAGCTATATGGCACTTCATAGGTTTGCGATGAGGTTGAGGCTTGACGAGCATCCTGTCCACAGAAGGTAAGGGGTTCTTTAATTCCTTTAATTCTTTTGGGTGTACATGCACATCACTTTATGTAAGATTTTTGTGTTGTTCAGACATTTTGATCTTCGTTTGAACAGACTTACTGTTCATCTTCAATGAACTTAAGATCCATAGTTTGGAAAGTGTGATACAGCGGCAGCCTGCTCCATAATCAACTGGCGACGCAGTCACCTGGTTGCACGAACTAACCCAACCATTCGAACGATGCAGACGGTGATCATTATCCGAGTGATACTGTGAGTTGGAGGTGGTTTGTGAATTCGAACACTGTCATTTTATTGGTGCGTACGGTAGTAAGACAGTTATAGCTGCTCTAATGGAGTACTGGCGAAATCAGTAGTCGAACGGGAAAAGCCCAGATGGCATTTGTAAACGCCTAACAACTATGGCGTAGGCATTGTTGAAGTGAGGAGGGGGTCAAAACGTACAGCGTACTACCACGTATGTATGATAGCGCAATTGGGGCTGTTTGTGCGGACAATGTCCAAAAGCCATTTGCCTGCGTTTCCTCACCAATATTCTCGCAACACTTCATGTGTGTGGCGGAAGCGCCCCATACGCAACGACACAACTCACTGGTGTGTGTGCGATTTTGATTTCCGACTTAAAAAGACAAGTTTCGTACCAACTATCTACATTTATTGCTGAAGAAAATACCCTACAACATACCGTCATGATTTACGGCAGTTCTCTTATTGGCATGCGTATCAAAGGCAACACAAACAGAACCGGATGGAAACGCAACAAGGTGTTACTTCACAGCAGTCAATAAGATGTACTCATTTCCGTTCCGCTTCAAAACTTCAACATACGGTCGGGGCATTCTTTCGGTAGACAATTCACAGACAGCAAGGTTTGTTACTATAGTTTCCTATCAGAGCATTTTGTGATTCACCCGCTGACCTATCATTTGGGCATTTCCATATACGTGTCGAGCTAGTGATCTCCATAGATTCACAAACGTGGAGCTAGCCATTCTAAACCTGAAAGCTCGTAGAAAAATGTTGATAACAATGGTGGGAATACCACCAGGAGGAGTGAATAACATGGAGGAGTTGCAAATGTGCGAGAACAAGGTGCACTATTTACAGATTTGTCACAACAATTCACGAGACAGTTATGAGCGGGACATTTAAAATAACGTTTGGTTTAAATATCTGAGGCTTTTTCATTAGCAATGATGGAATATGAGTAATAAAAAGTATCCCTCTAGATCGCACACACTGTCCGACAAAAAGCCGCTCCCGAAAAACCATCATATTTTAATCATGACTTTTAATCATGACTGATATTCAGTTTACTATCTGAAACACTCCTCCGTTAGCAATAACTTTCTTATCTAGACTCATCAAAAAATCCTTAACATAAGATGTAAAAGTCTTATTCTATGGGACAGTGAGCACACGTTCCAAATGAGATAAACTTTCAATGATACAAGTACAACACACTCATATCTCACTCTTTTGATTGGAGTCCGAATCGTTTCCTGAAATCATCAAGTTCAAACAGTTCTAGGACCGTTGTAAACGGATTCGTTTCAGCTAACTCCAATAAGCGTTTATCATCTCTTTTTTAGAGATTCACTTTTATCCATTTTCTGCTTCACATCTCATGTTTTCAATTTTAAAGTAGCGTGACAACGGTAGTCTCGAGAATCCTTAAAGTGGCCACTCAGCGTGCTGGGTTACCCATTCGAAACAAGCCGATAGCTTGCCATATCTCATTGTCATATGAAAAAACGTGCTCCTGTGGCTGTCCAGCTACCCAGATAACCAAGAAAGCATGTTAGACGTGATTCCAATGTTAGACAGTGAGAGTCACAATATAAACCCATATGGACCGCGAACCATTCTCTATCCCAAAAGTACAGACGATGACATAAACTACGTCTGGTGCCGCCAAACAGCGGTATATCAGCATCAAGCCACAACCAAAATCATTAACATATAGGACATCTCTACAAGTGGGTGCTATTTTTCGGATAGCGTACTGAAGATATTAGCTCAAAAATGGTATGTCCATATACATACATTTATCGTGATAAACATTACGATAGTGTTCAAACCGAACCATAAGTTATTTATTGCCAGATGGCTTATTGGGTCACGTGCAGAAGTAGGATACTAGCAAGCTGTTTACATTCAGACGGAAGTTAAGGTAAATGAGAACCGAACATGTACCTTTGGTTATGCGGCTAGAGCTGAGTGTCGTACTCACCGCGCTTTCTCAGGCGCATCGCTACGATTATTGAAGGTATATTCAAAATGGCGTCTGTATATGGCTACAGAACTATGCACTGCTGGTCTACGTAAATCGTGACAATTCATCCATTCTCATTGAGTCGCTTCGGTTCGCCAGTGCTTCTGAAGTGAAAGCCAAGAAGGAATTAATCCATCCAAAACAGCCGATTATTCAACCCTCTTGATAGTTACACCAGAATTAACACGACGTGAAACAATGGAACATTGGTGTGATGCGAGCCGTGAAAAACGGTCGGTTGCTCCAGGATAAATAAATTGAAAATCATTTGCATCAATACACTAATAGCCATCGATCAAGGAAATCAACACCACAGCCATTAACTGTAAGCAGACAATAAAAAAACATCGTATTGAACGGTCGGTGAACAAGTACGTAATAAAGTTTATTTTCATGATAATGGATCTTGGTCAGAGTTCAGCCTTTAGTTAACATCCTACGGAGGGGCATACAACAACCGACTGAACAAAACGAACTTCATCAAATATACCAACTATACCAAAATAAAATGTTGCAGTGTACTGTAAGCATAAACGGAATGTCAACAGATAACTGACACACACACTCACCGTGCCAGCTAGGCTGATCGTTCTGAACCTCGATGGCCAAGCCAAAATCGGCCAATTTCACAGCTGCGCCTTTTAATTTGCTCGCGAGTAAAAGGTTCTCTGGCTATGTGTGCGTAATAAACAAGAGGACAGATTGAACAGAGCAGTATAATTGTTTGCAGAGATTGTGAATGAGCATAGATAGCAGTGAATCGAAAGATAAACCATCACCATCACCACACACGAGAGAACGTGCTGACATGCAACAACGAATGGAATGAATCTACGTTATTGTAGACGTGAACAACAGAAACTGAGGGGGTGACAACTGTGCACGAACTGGAACTGTCGGATTGTTGGTAGTCATCGTCGTAGTAGTGTCAACGGCACTCTCCAAAAAATGACAGCCACAAAGTGCAACAGACAAACAGAACGGCGGGGGTGACAATGGAACTAAATGGGCATTACGAATGAAAAAAATGGTTGGCGAGCAGAGGCATTATTCCACAGTCCAGTAAATGGTAAACAACAATGGAAACTATCGATAGACAATGAAATACACACAACGGTGGATAACCGATGGAACAAAGTGAACAATTATTAACCCGTTACAGTGGATTCCGTAGATAAATAGACAGGATAATCTACGTCAAGTGATACACTCATAGAGAGCAAGTCAGATGACATGGATATGTCGGTTGAATCAATTTTGGCCACGTTAAACGAGGCAATCTGATATTCTTTGTGTTCACTTGCCTCCGTCACTGCAAACTATCTACGACCTTAGGAGTCCAGTTGAAGAACACTAGGTTGGGAAAAAAAACAAGACTAGCGTTCAACTGAAGAGCTTACCGAAAATACCTACGAATGCCTTTAACGGCAAGGTCTCACACGTTATTGTGCGAATCGAGGTTCCATGCTATCATACGATAAGCTGTCACATGCGAACAGAATTCCGGTCGATAACTGAACAAATCTTGAGGAAATGGAGGCCATATTTCGATCATATCACGTCCTCAATATTCAAACACACATTTCCGATCTGTTTACTTTTCGAAAACAGAAGTGCTAGACAGAAACCTCAAACATAAGCGGTGTGTACTCTTACTTCAAACAAGGACGGAACATTGATTCAAATGGGACGTGAGGCGATAACCTGAACATCATGGCAGTTACTGTGTCTCCCCTCAGGTGATTTTCAGTGAACGATTCTTTTATAATTCGACCTGAGATAAATGACGCAGCGAACGATACGCCCATCTCACAAGCAAACGGGTAAAAGTTCAACTAGTGATCAGCTACATAACACGGATGAGCAACAGTTGGCAAATGAACTCAGCATTCCTCTCCGAAAAAACCACCTGGGAAAGTCAACCCGTATGCACAATTCGCGATTAAACCCAGAATTGCCATTTGCTTGTTAGTAACTTAAGGAAAAAATGGCTGAAATGAGGTAAATCGATGTTGTCACCGCGGACTAGTTTGAAAACAAGAATCCTAATGTAGAAACCGTTGATAGACTAGTGGCCTGAGAGAAAATGCGGATGCAGTAGATGTCCCGAGAATCCGTTGCAACTGGAAGGTCAGAACGTGCGCATAGTGAACACAACAGGCGTGACAAATGAACTAAGAAGTACACAGGAAAAGCCGTTGACATGCGTAACAGTTGCAACACGGTGCGTTTAAAACGTCAGTGCGGTAACATTGGAGTATATGCACAGTCGTTGCACAAGGCAGATGTGGCGAGTGTGGTTTAATGAGGACAAACCTTCAAATCACGATGAACAATGTTATTCTGATGACAATAGTTGACGCTCTCAAGAATTTGTTGCATACAGTTGCTGTAAAAAAAAAACAGATCACAGACAACGAGTGAGGAAGGATTGAACGCAGATAAGGATAACGACGCAACGGCACGTTGAAATGAGTGAATTGTGTAGACGATTCAAAAACATACAAACAAGAAAGTGATATCCGGTCCTGACCATCGAAAGTATCATTAAAGTGAGAGGGGGCACAGTGAAGAGGAAATGCGCAGTCATTCCAGAGATAGGACAATGCGAAAAGTAATTGTCCTGATGATGTAGTCACTATCTATGATTCATAGTTGTGTGCACATCGCAGTTGAATACGAAATGAACCATGGAACTTCGGCGATATCAAAATTCATGTGGATGAACGCACTCAAAATGCTAAGAGCACCTGCTTGTTAATTCTAGCTAAAAAAAATTGCCGTCGATGGATGAAACAGTCCACTTTGTGAGACTGTGTGCCTTAAGTGACTAATACTCTAAAGCGCTGATGTAACCATCGAGTTTCATTAAGATTCAACCGCACACAGTTCTAACATGTTGTATGGAACAACACATGTACACATCATCATCATCATAGCAGCCATCAGCCTGGCCAAAAGTACTGTGGTTCGGGCAGCCGCTCACCTTAACAGTAAAGTACCCATGAAAACTTTTGATCTCATTCGGATAACAAGCGACTTGAGAGTGCAGATTAAACCTTCATCTTGTCAGACAACACGCACCATGTCATAGAAACAAGGAATCTAAAGCACTTAAAAATAGGAAACTCGGTTGATAGTCTCAACAGCTTAGTTTCGGAAGGTACATCCTTATAATACGGGTGAGCGACATGAAAAACCAGATTCCTAATGCATATCTTTCATATGTACTCCCCACGATGGTCGAACCCAGCTGGATGAACGCCTAATATCATCATCACCAATTACAGCAATACATCAGTGGTTGACACCGATGCTTAACTGTCATACAACCATAAAGAAAAAAGCAAATCCTGTATAGGAAGAGAGAATGAAAAAAAGAAGGGGAGAACGGACATTACCTACTGAAAAAATAGGCCTACGTCTATATTCAAACATTCAACCTTGCAAACAAACAAACAAGCTATCAGTGAACGTAAGGTGTCATCAGCAAAACACATTTCTCACGGCACTCGCTGCCCCGCGTCACTAAACAACGACAACATTCATCCAACTGAACTCGATTAGCCGCAATCTCACTTAACGTTTCCAAGCACCGACTGCGTGAGTCGCGAGAGCTCATGCATGGGAGACGAACTCGATGAACAGTGACCAACATAATCGTGAACGATGTCATTTCTCCTCGCCAGGTCAGCATCTGTTTACCTCGCGCTTTACACCAGTTGACCGCAGCATCTGCAAAGAGTGCTCAGTGTGGCAGACGACTAGTCAGCATCCTTGGTACATGACCTAGCCATCTAAGTTTGTGTAGATGTAAGAGGTGAACGAAATAACTCGCTCCCCAATCTCTTCGTTACTTACTCTTAGTTGTCATCTAATACGAGCGACGATTCACGTCTTCCAGTCCAAGCGGATCAGGTTTGATAGCAACAAAGTAACGCAGGCCTCACAGTGGACTCATAAAATTGCGATACTTAAGCCTGAAAATTATGCCTGTCTGTCGTCAGATGTCTTCTACATTAGCGAATACCACCACCCTAGCCTTGGAGGTACGCGCTTCCACGTCATTCCTCACACCTCCGCGACTGACGAAGCTTCTCAAGTACACAAATTGGCCAACAATTCCCACAACTTCATTAGTTATAATGAAGCTTACTTAGTCAAGGCAGTCTTGCATGAGCACCCTACATTTTAAGGCTGCAAGGCACATTCCGAAGTGTTTAAGGGATCTCTGCTTGAAAATTGTTAAACAACAACATCATATGGTCAGTAGACTCAAGATCAATCGGTCTTCCAGCAGGTAGGACATTCGCACCGGCATCTTGTGAGTGCTGGAGACAATCCTCCATCACATCGTACGTCACAAAATTGAACAAAAATCGTAAAAGTGGATAGCCTTGACGTACGCTGCTCATGTTACTGAAACTGTCAGACAGTTCTATGTAAACCCTAACCTGAGCTGAAGTATGGGAATAAAGGGCCGGTAGTACGTTCAAATACTTGGTCGGTACACACGTGTGTTTAAGCGACTCAAAAAGTGTAGGTCAATTCACCAAATCGAACGCATCTTTATGGTAGAGAAAAACGGTTATCGTTGGCCGGTGATACGCACGACACAGCTCCAGAATTTGACGTAGAGTAAGAATTCGATCAATACATCCCCACCCAGGGCGAAACCCTGTCTGTTCTTCCTTAATGTTTGCCTTTCGAGCTACAATGAATCGGCGCAGTGTAATGGATGCCAGGACCCTAGTAATGACTGGAATCAAACTAATTCCCCTATGGTTTCTCCAAGAGCCCCGGACTACATTCTTGAATATGGGAAGTGGTATCGAATGACTTCAGCACGCAGGGATGGTTTTCGTCATCCTCACAAGCTGGAACAATTAAAGCAAAACCTCTACTAACACCTTCCCACCTATTTTTCAAAGTGTCGGCATGAGATTATCTGTGGCAGCAGCCCTATTACGCTTGACCGCCGAAATACGATTGCAGACCTCAATATCAGTGGGTGGTTCCAAATCCACAAATTTGTATCGGCAACATAGTATGAGCAGGAGGCCAGCTAAACTGACCCTCAAAATGGTCCACCTAACTTTCTAACCTTCTCGACTTATTATAGATCAGTACGCTATCTGTTTCATTGATAGCTTCACTGACAGACGGTCATCTGGGACCAGTGGCATGAATGAGCTTGAAGAGTCTGCCGATATTCCCTGAAGCAAAAGCGGTCTCCATTTCCTTAACCTCCTAGATCAACCAAGCTTCATGATCAGCCTTTATGCTGTGTTTCAATTTCCCACAGATATCTCCCCTAGATATGTTGTATGAACTGCCAGGGGGAATGTTCCGTCTAGCTTCTAACAATTTCAGGGCTTGCTACGAGATCCAATGTTTGTTCAATCCACGAACCCCGTACCGCATGTCAAAGTACGTGCTTCATAAATGGCCTATGAGATCTCGGTCCAACAGCTATCAGAATCTTCGAAGTAAGTACCACTAAGGCAGCTTTCTAAACTGGTTTAATACATATGCTTTACTGACGGTATAGCCAGTTTCTCAACAGCCAGTCGATGCTGTCGGGTCGTTGCCCAGCAAAAGTAAAAGCGAAACAGCAACGTACCAACGCATAATCTGACTCCAAGTATGTGTTCCAAAAGGAACGACAATCCTGAATCGAACCACGCCACCAATAACGACCAGCTATGTGGTTTACCTGAGACCAGACCTGATTCGGAGGAGAGCGTAAAATATAACGGTCACGTGCATGATGTCTAAAACTAGTGCTGCCTAAAAATAACTTATACTCAGTGCACAACAGTAATAACGTTGGAGGTACGTATAGTAATTCGCATTCTAGGTCTAAGTAAGGAAGGAGGGAAGCTGAATGGCAAGATATGAAACTTATCGGCTCAGTTAGTTATATCTGTTGTGGGACCAGTAGAGTAATTATCAGAAACGGAGGTCGTGGGGAGGGGGCTGAGGACTATATTTGACAGTACAACATGTTTTCGCCTACATACCCTGCTGTGTGCAATAGATCGGGCGAACCGGTTTATGCTACGACACGGCTGATGTAACACGGAATTACTGGTACCGTAAATAGTTGCAGTTTTCTGTAGATTCTGAGACACTATCAGGACGCCTAAACCTAGACAGGAGAACAATTAGAATTCTCAACCAAAGCTTTTTACTCAAAAGCCCGTACCCCAAAGCATTGGGTGAGGGTGGGAATGTACCAGAACTGGTACATTTTCCGGAAAAAGATGCCAACCTTTTTCCAACCCCCAAAGTGAAGGATCAGGAAACTGTGGTTTGTCAGAATTCTACTTATTGGTCTGTCCGGTAGGATTGACTCCATCGGTGTGGTGGCCACACCATCCAGTTTAGCTCAAAGGTTCTTCGAGATGCGCAAGCCGTCACATCATGTCAAGGTCCAGTCTCTTTATGATATACAACCATATGGACACGTGAGTGAAAACAGTGGGGCATTATCAGAGAACATAAAACAGGAATTCTCCGATGCGACTAATATTAACCGCTAGACCATGTTGTGACCCAGAAAAGCAATGTATACACAACTTAACGTAGATTGGACTCCATGCGACAGTGCTGCATAGCAAATACTTTATTGACACTAGGCGGACGACATCCTGGTCCGATTCGATTGACGTAAGTTAACTATTCCTAAAAGTGAATACAGCACATTTCAGTATAAAAACACTAAAGGGTTTCGTGACAACGTATCAAGTGATTCCATGTCTTCAGATTACATTTTGCCATCCCAGTAAAGATCGATATATAACAAACCTTTGGAAGGATAGTTGGCGACATAGCAATTGGACCCAGAAGTGTATGCAGCCTGAACAACAACGATAAATGTCGCTGGTGAGGATTTTTAATGACTGTGTAAAAGCGCAAAACGCTGCCAAATCAATGTAGCGGCGTTACCGCTGAAAATATGCACAAGCAAAAGCTGAACTATGAACTACTAACAACTTTCGGTCAGACAGTCGTGCGTTGGAATAAAAACGGCATGTACAAAAAGTTGAAGCCAGGCACACAAAACCTGGAACAACAGACAGGGTCTGTTGAACACGATCATACATCACTAACAAAGGCACATCGAGGGACTAGCTAATGTGACTTTTGGGGTTCGAAATATGGTGAGCCACTGAACATAGGGAGATGATACAGAGATGTGAAGTCAGTGATTAACCAACAACTGTACACCGTGGTCCATTCTCGTCTTAGAACTGTTTTCCCTATGTTTGTGTTTTCACTGGTCAGAATGTTTAAGAAATTCGACTGTGAGTTAACAGGCCAAAACTGAAGGCTAATAAGTATATATATATATATATATATATATATATATATATATCACCAGATTGTAGGATCACAGATTAAACATCCAGTTTGTACACTTCAAATGATGTTGGCATAAGCACAGATCCACATGTAGACAGCCAGATCCCACCAGCTTTTATACATAGACGAAAGCAATCGAAGTGAACGGAATCTAACACCGGAACCCCATGACCGATTGTTGATACTATTCATCAGTGAGCCATTAAGAAAGAGACCAGCTTCCAATGTTTATATCACATGCTCACTCTCATGTGACAGGCAGGATCGCACATGGACTGCAGATTGTCAGGTTTCGCAAACCCATACACTCGTGATACTCGAATCCACAATCGTGTGATTAGTTGTCAGGCACCGTCACTACTGATCCAACGCGAATTTAAATGGAACGAACATTACAAAGTAAAAGAGGTTAGGTCAAGGTTTGTTCCAGCTTGACAACGATGTGTAGTCTAAAAACATTTACGGGTCTATCATACAGTTGGGAATCACCTGTATGGTAAAGTTCGCAAACAAACTGGTGCACCAAAGGCACTGAGAGTAAGCAACTGACACCAAAATAATGTTATCGTTAAGTCCAAAAGGATCCATTCAGTCGAGTAAGTAATCCCTACCCTGCGATTGTACACCCTTGCAATGACTACCTTTAATACATGGCGTATACCATATGGAAAGCATGCGGTATAGAAAGACTACACACACAATCTTACATTAGACACTTGTTCAGTATGCACTCGGCTGTGTACCAGGTTCCATCAAGTTTTCTTGAGTTTCAAATTTCTTAATGTTATTGTCATCTTCAGCTCTATACACTAGCTGAGGCTGAGGCATCAACGATATCGACTGAGAACACGTTTACACCCATTTGCGGACAATCAACTTCAACAAAACTGGTCTGACTGCTCGCACAGTCAGAATAGAATCTAGCGAGGTGCGAAGTACTCGACCGATAAGCTAACCTATCTGTCTATCTACATTGAGGGAGATGAAAGGCCAACCTCCCCCGTAGTCAAGAAAAGTTAGAACCCCAAGCATGTTGGAAAGGGTCGTTTCAATTTTGGAGATAAGTACACATCCAGCCAGAAGGGTTGGATAAACAAAGTGACTACGTTGTTACAAAACGCTGGTACGACTCGTTCATATAGACAATAGATCAGTTAATTATGTGAGATTGTTGCTCGTTTACACCGAGTACATATTCAGTGGGTTCATAATACTTATGTTCGCTTACTTCCTATCAATGAAATGTCAATCTCTCATGATGACTCCGAGGGACATAAAACCAAAGGCATAAATCAAAGGAAGGAAAAAGCTTCTACAAGTGCAAACCAACGAGCAAGTCAGGACTGTTTGTAATAAAATAAAAGGTAGATCGGATACCCAGAGTTATCGTTCTCTAATGTGGTCCGGAGGTGCACTCTAATTCTTTGACAATCATCAACCAGCCAGATTCCACGTCAAAGTTTAGCAACAAAATGAAGTGACCAATCAGACTCTAAGCCGAAAGCTCAAAAGTTGTATGAAGTGACCAAACGGGCTCCCGGTCAACAGTGCCAAAGCAACCAGGAATAGCCAATGGAGATTGAAATCAGAAGTTCAAAAGCAAGAAGTGACCAATACGAATTCAGACCAAAAGGTCAACTAGTTTTCGTATAAGACGTTCAGCAAGCTCTACCATAGTCAAACACCCATAAACTGATGACGTCACCCCGTTTGGTGATGAAACGTTTGCAACCTACAGACCAAGCTCGAAGAACAACCAAGTCACCACCACAACTCCCAACAACCAGAAACGTCCATACCCTTTCAGAGAGACCGGTTTTCTGCTTCCATGAGTGGCAGCTGTAAGAGTGTATCGTCTTAATACTGGAAAAGACAACTTGATGATTTTCATCCCAACGCAGTGTACATTACAAGACGCGGAAAGATAAGTCCTAACGAAGACGTACGCAGTGTGTCCTTTCAAATGATGAAACAATTAATCTAAAATAAAATCGAGCTGAGAGAACAAGTGGCAAAGCACCACCAAAGTACGTATTACCGCTTAAAACCACAAGTTCTTCATATGCTTAGCGATGTGGAATTTTCGGCTATGAATGAACCTATAAACCGCTGGATTACTTCCGAATTATGCAAACATTGTACAGGGGGGAAACGTTCATTTGCGCCGTTCTTGAAATGTAACGGTTTTTAACTGTCGCTACGAAGCACGTAGAAGAACACTACTGGGCGGAAAAAAACTTCCCTGAATATGTAATACGTACTTTAAAGGTGTGTGCCAAGTACCGATACACCGAGCGTGTGATCGTGACAGTTCGAGTAAATACAAACGCACACAAAAAAACAATTCTGATAGACAATTGGTTTCGAATATTACCCTAACGTCCTATAGATGAAGACGTTAGAGAATGCGGAACCACATGAAGAGAAGCGCCAAAAAAACGCATGTCATGCTTGACATAGTCAGCGATTTCCCCACAAAACAGAGCATTAACCCTACTGCGGAGGTGGGACACACGGAAAAGCGGTAAGATAGGCAGCGAATCATGTTTTAGACAGAAAGACAATTTGGCGAAAACAATTCCAAGTTGAAAGACATATTTAGAGAAGGAGCGGCACACCAGTTTGCGAGATTACGTTAAAAAGTAATAAGGGTTTAGGTTGGGTTTCAGAGCAAACTACCTTCAAATCTCGGTGAATCACATTGTGATCATGACAGTATTGAACTGCATCAAGTAACGAATAGATGCAAGTGCTGTGGAAAAAAACGGCGAACAACTTTATAACAATATAACAAAGTAGACTCAGAATTATCAAAATTCCAACACAAATTCGTTGTCCAGTCCCTGAATGTCGCATCAGTGGCTTACCAAAAACAAACAAAAGTAGTTCGAATTACAGAGTGTGAATAGGGCATGCGAACGTGACTCAACCTTTCGTTCGCCTGTGCAAACACTATCAACTGAAGTTATTTGACAAAGTCAGTCTGAAAAATGACTTCAGATAGTTCAGGAGGTAGGATTTGGCATACACAAGTTTAACGAGACAGGAAGTAAATAGTCACAGTTGACCGTTATGGGATTTCAAATCCGGATGAAGGTGCAGAACAGAAGCGTACTATTCGAATTGTAGGGCATTCGTTAGTCCCACAACATGATGATCACCTGTTTGAAACACGATACCGATAACAGCCAGTGGTGCAACAAAGTGAGCAATGTTGAGCACAAATTTTACATTCCGCGACAAGAATGTATAGGTACTTTAATTTCCTTGCTGTCGGGCGTACAATGACCAACTTTTACAGTGAACCATTGCTATTATAAGGTTGTAACGTATACTGAAGAACTTTGACAGAAAACGAGATACTTACAAAACTATGTGGCTAATACCAGTTGTTCTGGCACCTTCAAGGTAATGAGCTAGCACAACATCATTTGTTCACGTTAACACCAGACGTTATAAGAACCAGATTTGTGCCATCACTTAGTCGGCGTTGTGATTGTCGAGCTGCATTGTCAATGATCTAGGCATTAACTAACTGACATGTAACTAAGCACTATGTGACTGATGCTTCCATTTGCATTTGTACCGTCACGTCACAAAACGTGATTTCGAAACAGGTAACGTTGTATCTTTTCAACAGATACGGTAAAGTACCTCTCAAAAAAGCAGCCATGCCCTCGTGGTACAAAAGGTTATCCCTCTACAAAGTTGCAACCTCTTGCCAAGTTAACATGAGTGAGAACATACAACGTTACATCGTCCAACTATAAGAATCAGCGTCTGTATTGAGATTTAAAGTGGTCGGTCACGCAGTCTAAAAGTAAAAATAGCTTTTCATAACCTCCGCCAACGATTATTACACGGCGTCGAGTGAAACCCGCCTTTTCCTTTTCAAGGTCACCTTAATAACATATCAATGCATTGTTTGGATTATATCCTCACATCATGAAGCAAGCGAAATGCCTAGTATGAATCCAAGAATTCTAGCACATCAGTAGGGCCGTATCTGAAGGTAGTGCAACAAAAAAGATTTGTTTACGTTGTCGTACGTCAACCATGAATCGCAGTTTTTTGGGTTGGGAAGTACGTCTTGTTACGCCAAAAATTAGCATAATATCCACTGTTTGGCTCAACCTGATTAGAATACTAATCTTTTTCACTTAGCACACACAGTGTTTTCAAGTCCACTGAAACTGCACAAAGCAGCATCGTTAAAGTCTTGCAATAGTAAGTCTTAATAAGCTTGACTCCACCAGTTGAAATGCTCAACTCATACCTTTTTCCAAACCCAGTAGTCCATATTTTCATAAAATGTTGTGGGCAGAACAGGCACAGATGGAAGCCAGTCAATGACGCTTAGTTGTATGACAATTAGTCCAAGCGTAGACCACTGAAAGTGGAGCGCAGCAACTTCGATGTCAACCGAGGGACGACGCAAATTCGACCCCCAAGGCACCTGATCTCTGAATGACCAGATAACATTAAGCCGATGCATCGGCGTGGTAGAACCACAGCAACCTCAAATCGTAGTATAGTTTTGTCACGTGTAGGTTTTCCACACTTTTGTGTACAATTCAGATTTTTTTTATAAAAACTATTCAAGCAAGTCAGCTCACAGCTATCTCATACAAACATAGATGTGAAAATTTTGTGTTCACGATTCGACGATAAGAAAAATAGAGCAGCCGTACGATTTTGTAAAAACCATCAGAAGTGGCAAACGTGCTACAATAGGGACATGGCGGGCTGCCATGTTACGCCAGAAGCAGTCTGTTTAAACTCATCGGGTTATTCAACCCTGGGAAAGATACACTACAAAAAAAAAAAACAGAATTCTGGCCCAGTCGTGAGTGTAGCGATTCTATCTTGACCTTGGGATGAGCACTACAGCAGCTAATCTTTCATAAGTGGCCAGTGATCGTGTTCAGATTGAAACCGAAAGCTGTTCCAGATGTGACTGTTGATAAGCTGAGAACGTCTCTTTTGATAAGGAGTATGAATCTGTCCTGATAGTTATGTGCACATTCTGAAAACGGAATGAGGATTGGTGGACAGACTGGCAGTATCTTATCTCGCCCTTTCTGCTCAATTTGTCTTGAGAGATATTTTAGCCTCACCTGAGGATATCCAGAATTCCAAAGTGAGGTTTCGTCGCGATGATATACCGACTGGTATACAGTATGTAGATGATATTACTTTGTTTGAACGCCTGAACGCCTCCATGCCGAAAACATGATGGATAAGATGGACAATCAGTACAGTGAGCTATACACTTTCAGAAAATAAGGTTCCGCATGAATACTAGATCGTTCGCAATTTTCACTTATTTCGTTACAACAAGCACGCCGGTTAACACACATAAGCAGAGCTGTCTCAAAAACATGAATTAATGCATGAGTACAGCGAACGTACGGGCCATGTTGACCAACCTTTGTCACTTGCAATGGTAGGAAGACGTTTCGGTGCCTTCTATGCACCTAGAGCAATAACTCAGATGACTTGATCTGATTGTCATTCATTCTGTTTGGTCATTATTGCTTCGGTCAGTTAGAACACAATGCCAAAAAACTCGGCGGCACAACCGATTAGTGAAATTTTTCTCCAACAGCGCAATATAGCGATTGCCGAGTCAGGTATTCCGTATGTCGAAAAACAGTTCATCACACTAAGCAGTGTAATCACTAAGACATGCACCAGTGGAATAAGACCAGATGATCAGGTAACGATGCAACAAAAGGTCGACAAAATCCCAACAGTTTCATTAAACGTGCGGTTGAGAGCTGCTTTCATTGTCTGAAGAGGAACCCTACGATCACATAAGTGGTCGGTAGGAGACATGTTAGCGTGCCCGCTGTGTAGCTATATTGGTATTGGCTTTTCTACTTCGTCTTGTTTTCCTCGCTATTTTGCCTTTAATAGAGTGTTTCTTCAAGAAGACCCCTTGCAACTGTGACGTCAGTACCATCTAACAGAGATCAAACTATAGTATGCACATTAATCACGTCAAGCATGCAACCGAATACATAATGGTTTAAACCGACCACCGTCAGCGTGTGAAATAAGCGAGTAAACAGGAAACCGAATAAACGAACTGAGCTATCTTGGTGCCCAGAAGGAAGTGAACAACTAGAAAACATTAGTTGGATGCCCAAATGACCGCGTAATTGAAATTTTAAAAAATGACAGTGTTTCGACAAGGGCAACTGCATACCTGGCGTCAGCTTCACTGTAGAATTCTCGAGCAACGATGTCTTCAAACAGTTCACCGCCTGTAACACTGCAATGAGAGAATAAGTGCATAATGCATTGAAGTACGAAATGAGAAAGATCAAATTGCATCAAATTTATCTGAGGAACATGTATCGCTCAATAATGACTGCGAAAATGAACTGCCGAGCAAATTCCGCCTCTCACCAATGCTGAAACATTGAGCAACGTATTTAACGTAGTACACAGATCAGTACCTTAGCTTGAGTTAGCCAGCTCCAACTTCCACTTTATTTCGACCTGACTTCAAAATCAGCAAAAAAAACTAGCATAGCAGTTGGAGAACAGCACTAAACAAGTAACGCCTCAGACTAGTTCACAGATATAGCGACAAAGTCAGAGACAAACTAAGATCAGAAACAAGAATCGCTAATGTGACTAGAAAACGGTTGTTCCAAGAAAACCAACGGAACAAACAGCCGATTGTTTAAAACGATTCAAGCAATAAAAACCATCAAATGGATCCAATTCGATGGAAGCAAACAAACCGGATCAGTTGTTTCCGGTCAGTATGGCATGCCGAAGGTTCACAAAGGAGGTTATTCATTAAGACCTACTCCAGATGAGTGCAAGTCACTTTAACGTGCGACAGCGCAATAACTAGCCGCGGTGCTGGAACCCAGACAATTCGGTCCTCGCCGTTCACCTAGTACTTCTGCCTGGATTGGCAGTGGATGTGACAAAACAATTACCTGTGGGCTTTAGTTACCACGCCGATACAAGAAGACTTTTCATAAAGTCTATCAGTAAGTTACCCGAAAATTAGTCCAACAAAGTTTAATAACTACGGTCAAACCGGTCGTCATTCGGCTACATACACTAGCTGTGTTGTCAAAAGAAGTCCATACACGACTCGCGACGCCTATGGTCACGTCTATATTGCTCTTGTTACGCGAGCATACAAACGACTGGCAGCATCCGTTTCCGGACCAGCCTGACGCTGTGATGCACACGCCTAAACGTCGATACATGTGGCTCACACTGCACCACGTTCTGTTCCACTTACACACCCCAAAAGGATAAGACCTGGAGGCGGGTGAGTGCAGGCCTTTGTAATCCAGCTGACTAGCACTCGTCAACCAGATAGTAGACTGTTCTGAAAATGGAACCCTGATCTGATGGAAACAAAAAATAGAGAGGGTTTAGTGGTGAAACCTAAACGAGGAAAACGGACGTTAAAAATGTATGGATAAAAAGGACTTCAGCAAAGAATTATAAATTAGTACACTAAACATAGGACTAGGAAGACATTTAGACCTGAAAACTAAACAAAACCTTTATTACAAAAAGTACCAACAAAACTGGAAGAGAAAGTTGGCGCGTACACACACGCAGAGTCACAGAGTGACTCAACTTCGAAGATATAATAGATAGTACAGAACGCTGATCATTCCGCAATCTTCTTGCTCTGTTTTCTTTACTTCTATTTACTGTTTGATATAAGTGTGTAGGTGCTAAACTTCGTAACTGTACTAACTGTTCATCGAATAATGTTTCTTAAATACTTCCTTCCAGGTCAAACATTTAAAAAAATATAGAAGCACATCACAGAATGTGGGTCGACCAAGGTGGCGGCACGTGCATGTATGAGAAACAACACAAAACGCAAAGTACATTCAGATAGATTATTCCACTGGGCAACGTGCGCACATGAACTGAACGAGGCAGAGGGGATCGACTGTGCCAAAAGTAGGGTCCTAATCTCAGTTGGCAATCAGGGACGAAACATGGACAAAAAGTCATCGTTTGCAGGTTGAAAGCACATACCAACACATGGAAGCAGAGCGGTCAGTGGTCCATGTTTCAACTAAAGTCGGTCACATCGTCGTTCTCTGATAAGCTCAGTCCCAGCGGCTTTGTTGTGAGTCGCCTCACAATACACAGACGCACACACATGAGTGTAGTTGTTTGTCTTCCCAACTCAAATCGAGTGCATGTATGCGTCTGAGTGCGCGCGTAGGCAAAGCACGAGTCTGCCTGTGTAGGATCTGCATTGATTTATCTGTACACTGGTTAATCCATAAGCGTTGTCAAGCTAGCTAGCCAGTCGTTTTGCGTAACTTCACATGTCCGCTCGTGTGTCCGTACTATCAAGTCCTTGTGACAAAATGTATTGAAATGCAATGGGTACGACACGATTGCACACTACTTACTTCTTACAAAAAGAAGTTACAAAACTCTATGATATTGAAATGGATTCACACATCGCGATCCAAAAGCTCAATGTTAATGTACCAGGGTACGTACTTTCGAAAAACGACTAAGTTAAAATTTCTTGACAATGGGGCATGGACGCGTAAACTTGCCCATGCTATTACCTCGAGAAAACGATGCAGAACAGCTTAGTCACAAAAGATTCAAAGTTGGTTTGAACAAACGCAGTTAGTCAACCAACTGCACGTTGCAGAACACCGCTGAGAAGCATACCAACTGTTAATGAAGTGGAAAAGACCAAGATAGGTTACTTAAAGTAGACAATTATGAAAAGAAATATAACGCATCGGTGCCACAGATCACGATCGCCTACTCGATCGCCAACACTATTTTCAGCTCCAGTTTACTGTAAACTGGCTCGCAGACATACGGCCGAATTAATTCAGCCGACAAAGGTTCATCATCTCGGTTCAACAATAATGCGTTGTCGATGTTTAACTAACTACTGAGGAAATGGTCATGGGGCGCTAACAGAACACAACAGTCTCAACGAGAAACGCCTCGGGAAAAGATGATACAAAGATCATTATGGAGGGTGTCACCGGGCGAACGTGACAACTTAGGTTTCACTCTTGGCATTTAGCGGTTAATGTAAGATACGTAGGTTAAGTAAAATGCGAATAGATTCTCCCAGTCAAACTGATATGTTTCGCGCTGAAACTGCATTGAGGAAACAACCACAGAAAAAGACTTACAGATCAAATACCAAATAATGAAAGCCCTCGTCTTGGATACTGTCATGGAGTCGAACTGAAATGAAATAAAACATTAAATTGCTACCCATCAACAGTTAAACACAAAGACGCGAGTAACACAATAGTAGTGATGGTAACAATGTCCAATCATCAATCATTTGGCCACCGCTTCAGGTCTCGGCTGCCGTGAGTGCTTTTGTCGGGACTTAAATTTTACTGGCGAGTAGTAGGGGATTTGGTTAATTTGATCGCAATTGTCGCATTCCTACAGACTTTCCAGTCGGCCTCATTCGAAAAGAAGCACTAGACTCGAGTTTCGCTTTTACCAGAGCTTGTCAGTAATGCACATCCTTGCCACGGCCGGGAGTGGAACTATGGCCACGCTTTCATAAGGCAACCGTTTTGACCACCGCGCCATTGACTTCGCATTAGGCACGACCGAATTATCAGATGTGAACACTTAACCACCTTCGCTTGTGAGTAGTGATCAGGTTGCCCAATTGCTTCGAGAGAAGACACAGTAACTGTCCTGTTAACTCTAATCAAAGATCCTCTTGACTAGGATCCTTCTGCAAGTTGAAATCACAGAAATTAATTTGTTGAGCGGTATTTTGATTTAAATTATAACACACAGTCCAGTCGCCCACCTATGATGGTATCCATCACTCTTGTGAGATAACAACTAAGAATGGTGAAACATGTCTACGTACCCCATGAAAAGAGCTTTGGAAGGATTATGCCAGTCACGTAGTACCTCAACTTTTTTCACTCATTCGATCACAATGGTCATGAGCCTGATCAGAAGGTATTATGGCTTGTACCACCATCCTAAGCATGACAAAAAGACCAATTAGAGACAACCTGATGGTTGTGGAAGTTAATAGAAACATCGCTCGACCGAAACAAACGAGATAGCCAAGACCACAGTGTAAGCCATGTCCAATAAACAAGTGGTTCCCAAATGTCTACGTGTTGCAGTGTTTCACCTTAAACATATTTTGCTGATATGTATGGAGGAAAAAAGTTAGCGCAAAAGGACTGAACATGAAACAAGTGGATTAAAAAACCTGACGGTTTATCCTCCTTCCACGCACTCGCCAAAGATTGTCAACATCGTTACCAAGTAGCAGAAATTTTGTAGCACCTCAACAAATGAAGCTACTAAGACTCGTCGACATTTGGCGGAGTGCGGTCAAAGACGTAGTAATTGATAGTACCAGTTCTATCGTATGTTCGATGTGATTTGATTCAGCTGAACGGTATTTCAAAAAGCTCGGTTAATTTATTGGGCTGGAATTGGACACAGGTCAAAACATTTTCTTCTGCTTCATCACATGAGGTTTAATTACATCAGTAGCCAAAACAAACATGACGTTCGGAGTAGGGATATCGGCCCAACCCTCTAGGTCGTTTGACCAAATGGTCCACAATTCTTACGCACGCCTTTAGTTTTCGTCTTCAGTAATAGCAGCTGGTGTAAAATTGAGACAGAAGAGTGATCAGGCGAAAATAACTTTAAAATGTATTACCAGCTAAGCAAAATCAATTTTTTTGTGCGTTGCATGCCTCCTTCAGAAACCGGTGTTTTTCTAACGGCCCCGGAATTTTGACTTACGTTTGGGCTTTTTCCGCCGACATGATGTTTGTTAGACTGACCATCAACACTGCCTGAGAGACGTTGACCCCAGTTACCGTTTTACAGTCACGAGTGCATAACCTATGAACAAGCAGCAAACCGAACTCGGTGTCGAAATATACTGTTGTGGGTTCAGATGGTTAGTTCAAACTGTACGACAACCTACGAAGTGACAGTTGCGAGTCTACTTATAAGACAATCCATCATTTGAAGAGAGAAACGAAATACACAGGAAGACACTGTAGTAGATTAGCTGTGCGCTACCGTGGCTCATTTTAATATTCTACGGTTTTTTCAGCACAGCTGAAATTGTGTTTATGGAGTGGATAAAGCCTACTTAAACGGGCCTCAATGTCTTCTAATATATCCGTTTTTGATCGATTGACACCTGTAATATGAAAAGGAGGACCCGTGGAATTCGCAGCCGGTATCACCTCATGGAAATAGACAGAGCACACAGTAGTACACCCGTGAGTATTTGAGATTGAAGCCTCATCATCATCATTATCATCGTCATCATAGACAGCAATAGATCAGTGGTTCACACTGATGCTTAACTTGAAGCCTCAACTCTTCCTATTTGCATATAGATGGAACATCACCCACAACTGATCGCAGCTGTCGCATTCCCATAGACTTTCCAGTCGGCTCATTTCGAACAGCAGAAGCACTAGACTCGAGTTTCGCTCTCATTAAAGCCCCTCAGTAGTGCAAATCATCGCCACTGCCAAGACTTGAACCACGAACACGCTGTTCATGAGACAACCGTTTTGACCACTGCGCCACTGACCTCACATTAGGCACAACCGAATTATCATATATGAACACAAACGACTGAGAACAACCATGCATCGGATTGGCACGTCGGCTTTAACGAAAGTGACTGAAGCATTGTAGGTTTGTCCGCTGCAGATAAAACAATATCTGAAAATATTGTTAAATAGTATGGTTCCCTCAAGAGGTATAAGGAAGTACCGTCTGATCGTATTGTGATAAACAGTACTCGACACAACTTTCATCTACAAGAGCGGTATGACGATCGCACAACCACAGACATATATAGGCTGCCTGCTGAAGATACCCCATCCTGACTCTTCTCACATGGTCTCAGAGTACGATTCAAACAGATCAAAGGTCATATCCTGACGTTCCCACAAGCGAACGCTACCGGTATACGCATCAACATATCATACATTCGTTAAAAACCAGAAAGCACATATAGCAGCCACTTCTTATCAAGTCAAGTTGGTGCAAACAATGAACTCTAGACAACCCAAGGTGAATTTTTAGCATTGACCATATAACTGCGCCAAAAACCAACCGTCCCAAACACTTGGCGCAACACTGTCACTTGTGTTCGAGTTCAACACAGCGAACACATCATGGCGTTCAAATATCCAGCTTGTCCATTTTCATCCTAACAGCTTCTTCCTGTACAACCGTACTGTGAGTAACCAGGTTGTGAAATGTCTATTCTTCACAGAGGGCTGCTGGCAACAGAAATAGCTTGTTGCCGAAACATGTCGTACATGAAGTTATTTGCACGAAGAAAAACACATCTGTACGCAGTGGTTGTCTTAATCCCTATCCAGGTGGGCAGTATTCGATGGGGCACTTAATCCGTTTCCAAACATCTGCTTATGGTTCTTCGTGCTCGGAACAGGTGGCGATTTTATTCTTATATTGGGACAGTTCGATGAATAATTTCAAGTATACACGTTGAGATATCTTATTAACCAAGTCAAAATACTTTTCCGTTCTCCTGCAACAGGCTAGGTCGCCTGTTGTCTCCTTGATGGCGAATCCGCTGGCTTCCGTATAGCTTCTCAAACTCTTTCTCTGAGTCGTGACACTCGGCTGCTTGTCATACTCTCGTCTCTACACTTTACTGTCACACACAATATAAGCAAATCCAGGTCAATTGACAATTATATGTTCTTCTCCATTTCAGTATACGATCTCCTAATTCCGAGTCGCCTCCTCCTGCGTCCAAGTAATCTTGATACATAACCTTTGGAGCATTGAGGAACGTCTGTTGTTTGTTCGATATCTTACCCAGTGTTCGTTTCCTGAAGCGGAGCTCAATGGCTTATAACTTATTGTTTCGTAGATTCCCTTGAGACAAGGCGTAAGCCCGGCAAAACTCCAACAGTGCACAACCCAAAGTTGTGGCTCACCAGTATTTCTCTGAGCGGACACACAGTGAGCCAGCAACATCAGCGTGAATGTCGCCTCCTGTGATGGCCAACCATCCTTTGATCGTCCGAATGCTTTCGCCGGCGTTTCCGTTCGTCTTTGGGTGATAAAAAGTAGTTTGAATTCGCTTGATGTTCAGTTTTTCGGAGCGGATTCCAAATGTTTCGCTCTCAGCATACAGAATGGCACATCATATGCGATAACATGTTCTATCAACGCTCTATTCATTTCGGTTATCTATAAGTCTGGATACTTGCTACTTCGACCAAAAAGGGAAAACGGTCCATCATAACGATTAGCTATTAAATGCGTTTACAACGATCGAAAAGAATCTCATGGCATCCGCCGATCATAATCCCTTGTCTGTGACATTGGAGCTTGTTGTATTGGATGCTGCGTGCTTTGCTTGTCTCTCCACAACAGTCCGCACGGTTGACGTACTAAGATCAGGGACATTAAGTGATGCTGCATCCATAACAACTGAGTTATATGCAGCCAGCATTGGGGAGTAACAGTGAACACTAACGGATCTGTACCTATTTGGAGCAGGACCATTACATCGACTCCTGACTGTTGGCCCTGCAGCCCAAATCAGCCACCAGGACCGACTCTGCAGTGGCTCGTAGGAAGTTCCGCAAAACCCCCGTGTAGCATGACCTTTGTCTTGCCCATTAGGTCAAAACGGGTCGCGTTTGTTCGTGTGTCAGTCGCACCGAGTCACATCTATTCGAAATATTCCAATGGACTGAGTGTCTAGAGCTTTTTAATTCCCCGAAAACAATCAAATGTGGTGCTTGCTGTTGAAAACATCTTGAAGGATTCTTCACTGTTTCTCATGGATTACGTGGCAACAGGGCACACTGACATGAAGAATCACAAAACAGCGCGATGACGAGGCCACAAATGTGAAAAATGGTACGTACCGCCTAGCGTTTCGCTATGTCGCAGTACAGAAATGGTGTGGCAAAACTAGAAAACAGTATGGCGCGCATCATTTGCTACCAGAAAATTGTTAGCTTTCGGTCAACTTTTCACTAAAGTCAATCTGTTTCGCGCTTGAATGCACATACTTACCGTCCATCGTGACACAACAGTCCTCTAGGGAAGTGTTGTACTTTTACCCTATCAAGTTGCACCATACTGATGTACGATGGCTTCCAACCCTGTACTGCCATTCAATTGCTTATATGTTTATCCACAGTCAGCCGATACTAACTGTGAATCAGGGTTGCTAAGACACTGGAACAATGGAGCCGGGCGGGTACGATTGTGTTGACGGCTAAGTGCTGGCACCATTCGCTGGAAAGTGTTTTGAGCAATTCTGTTGAATATAGTTGGTTTATTTTGCAATAATGACGACTAATAAATCAATTTAGACATAAATGCCATAAATACGTCACATGGTCCGTTGGGTCAGGAAAGACTTGTTGTTCGAAGGGGTCAATAAATGACAGGACACACGCAAGTCAGTGCTACTGGTGGTGCGCTGGGAACACTGATTGTCGGCACGAAGAGTTGCATAATCCAAGTGGCATAAGCGGTAGTTGAATATATCAAGCGATTGATTCCCGTCTGGCAATCAGTATGGCCTCTTATATTCGGTGAAATCATTAAACCAATCCATAGGACTGTAGAGAGTACGCCCCGGAACGAATACTTTGTGTTCCAAGGAGACGCTGTTCAAAATCTGATTCCAGCTGGGAGCCGCGAACCGTCGTTATGGAGGGTGGTACGGAGAAACGTGTGAACCATCCGACTAAGTGTGGACACAATAGTCTGAATAGTAATGACAAATATCGAAAGGAACTTCTGACCACCGACTGAATCGATCGACGCAATGAGGAGATAGTAATAACCACCAGATGGTGATGAAGGCTTAACAACGTTTACGTGAACGTGCTGGTGCAAATGATCCAATCAGAGTGGCGGTGATAAGACGGATTACCTACTGTTAACAAGCCAGCCTGTCCAATCACCAATATCCTTGCTCATATAGATCCAAACAAAACGTCCGGATGCCTTGATTCCAGGATGTGGCGTGTTGTGGACAGTACTGAAAATATTTTCGGCACTTTTTGAAGAACGACGTCTTTTGTGATCTCGTAGAAAAATCACATTGAAGTAAAACTTCGCAATGTGTTGTTTTTCAGTTCATGAAGCCTTCATGCTTATCCGAATCAGGATCGTCCGCATGGAGTTTAGCCCTGTGCAAAAAATCGATAGAGCGAAAGGCATTCCAGTCGAATTCTTTATTAAGTGTCGACTTCTCCGGCCATGGATGCATCCAGTGTGATGTGTACAGAGAAATGAAGCTCAAATGACGCAATTTCCGTCATAATTAATGATCGAGGCTGGCTGACAATCCAAAAATTTAGGAGTGACGGTGAGTAAAGCATCAACCTTACATCTTGCAACAAAATGGCGGAAATGCTTAATGCTTAGTGTCAACAATTTCCCGGAACCTCTTGTCCGCAAACGAAATAAATTTTCTCCTTAAACGGTTTAACTGTGAATGTTTAAGAAAGATTTTGATGTTGGTATGTTCACCGAGCCTGGCATTTAGGTTGCAAACGTTTCATCACCAAGCGAGGTGAAATCATCAGTGTGTAAGTGTTCCAGTGTATAGTTTTTCAGCGTGGAATTTGCTAAAGTTCGATGGATGTCTGCTATCAAACGGTGGAGTGAGTTGCTCTTCTGACCTGAATTCTGGTTGGTCGCTTTCTGTTGTTTTTGACCATTAGTTAATGCTTGCTACAACTGAACTTTGACCCGGTGTCCGATTGGTTATTCCCTGCAGTTCTTGAGGGTTTGGTCTGGAGTCTGATTGGCTGTTCTTTGTTGCTGATGTTTTGAAAATCTGAAATGCTTTTGATCCCAGTGCATTGCAGATAGACCTCGATCGTATCAAGGGCTGGTCAGAAGACTGGAGTCGCCCTCTAAACGACAGTAAGTGTGCATATATGTCACTTGGAGGAGACTCGGGGAACCTATTGGTGATATATGGTGCACAAAGTATAACGGATATCACAAAGGTGGACCTTAAAAAAGACCTAGGGATTTGGCTGTCGACTAGTTTATCCTTTTCTTATTACCACCAGATGGCCGCCAAAAAGGGATTCGGGACTCCTGGGATGATAAAAAGAGCCTTTCTCCGAATAGACAGGCATGTTTTTCAATCGCTCTACAGAGTCTATATAAGACCATTGCTCGAGTACGCAAATCAAGTCGTATACACCGGCCTGAAGAAAGACATACTCGCTA